>JASDQU010687780.1:20244-30435 GCA_032191745.1 Picea mariana
AGAGGTAAAGAGAGAAAAGGGGGGAGAGTGGGGGAGAGAGAGGAAGGGGGATACAAAGTGAGGGGGAGAGAGGGGTAGATGTAGGATAGAGAGAGAGAGTGTGTGTGTGTGAGATGGGGAGAGAGGAAGACAAAGAGAGAGTTTGAGACTTGTAAGTTTTAAACATGTGAAGTAAATAAATGCATACAGATTCTTAAGAAAAACATAAATTAATCAATGGATCATACATACAGTACACAGATATTTACGTTAGAAACCCTTAAGCGAGAGAAAACCAACCTTCCTTGGTTCCGCACCTTTCAAATATTCATTGTATTAATTTAACCATTCACAATACAATATATACAATATTTTAGGTGTTCTGTAGCTACCAAAACCCTAATCCCTTATTACGTGATTAATTTAGAAAATCGCTAAAAATAACAAAATCCATTAAAATAGAAAAAACCGCCCAAAAACAAATTTTGGGGTGCTAACCCTAACCCCGTCAACTCCGAGATACTACCCCGAGCCGAACGTTGTGTGTAACTAGGGGGGACAAAATTTCCCCCCCTGGGACCCCCCCAGAAAAGTGCCTAGCGCAGATGACACAAACAGAAAAGGAAGTTGGGATTGTCAGACGTAGTTGTCGAATCTAACGTGCCCAAACACACACATTTGAAAGAATATAACACATACCAAACATTCTCCCACTTGTTGTTTTCTTTACATACAGGGTTTCACATGATTACATAGTCAACAATATAGGGTAGCAATGCCCATTGTTACTCTACACCAAGAGAACTTCTTTGTGCTCATAGACTTTTTCAATGAATCTGCAACATTCTTCAAAGTGTCAACCTTTTCCAGGGAAACCTTCTTTTCTTCAACCATGTCTTTCACAAAGTGATTATGAATATCAATATTTTTTTCTTCAAATGATAAGAATGGTTCTTTTCCAGGAAGATTGCACTCTGACTGTCACAATCTAATATCACTACTTGTTGTACCAACCCAATACCTGAACACAATCTATGTAACCATATTGCTTCCTTACTTGCATGAGTGGATGCCATGTATTCAACTTATGTAGTTTAGAGTGCCACTACAACGTGTCTTTTTCACATCCAACTGATTGCTCCTCCAAATAGATTAAACATATACCCACTTGTATATATTTTGTGATCCAGATATCCATCCCAGTCTACATCAACAAACCTGCGTATGTCCAACACTATGTCCAATCCCGGTCTTCCTTGGTAGCACAATCTATAACTGGTAGTGCCACACAAATATCGGAAGACCCTCTTCACTGTTGTCCAATGCTCCTTCCCTGGTTTTGACGTATACCTGCTCAAAACTCCCACTGCATGTGCAATGTCCAGTATAGTACAGACCATTGCATACATCAAACTATCAACTGCACTGGTATATGGAACATGAGACATGTCCTCTTCTTCTTCCTCTCTCTTGGGACACTGATCTGCAAATAAATTTACACCTATAGGAATAGGAACCTTGACTGGTTTACTTCCATGCATATTAAACCTATACAGTATCATCGCAACATATTTTCTCTTATTCAACTAGAGTTTCATGTTTGCACGATCTCTTTTAATCTCCATTCCCATAATGAAGTTAGCAGCACCAAGATCCTTCATGTCGAATTTGGAGGATAGTTGTCATTTAACCTCCTTGATAACATCCATGTTATCTCCTACCAACAACATGTCATCAACATACAGCACTACATAAATTAAGTGATTACCAACATGCTTGGAATATACACAGTGATAAGACCTACTTCTCACAAATCCCAATCCAAGGATGTATGTGTCAAAATTTTGGTACCACATCCTAGGTGATTGATTCATACCAGATAGTAACTTCTTTAGCTTACAGACCAACTCTTTCTTTCCCTTCACTACAAAGCCTTTTGGTTGCTTCATGTATATTTCTTCTTCCAGGTCCCCATGTAGGAATGTTGTCTTCACATCCATCTGTTCCACTTCAATATCAAAAGTAGCAATAATAGATAAAATAAATATAATAGAATTTAACTTGGCAAAAGGAGAAAAAATCTCACCAAAGTCAATTCCCTCTACCTAGGAATAACCTTTTGTTACTAGTCGATCTTTGTATTCCTCCACTTTTCCTTATGCATTAAAATTCTTCTTAAACAACCATTTTCTACCAAAATATTTTCTTCCAGCTGGAAACTCAACTAGATCCAATGCCTCACTCTTATCTAAGGCATCCATTTCTTCAACCATGGCCTTCTTCCAGAGTTTACTATCCTCTGAATTCATTGCTTCCCTGACAGTTCTAGGATCATCATCAATAATAGATAAAGCAAAATTAGAACAAAAATCAGGTGGAATATACCTTTATGGTTTCCTTCTTTCCCTCACTGATCTCCAAAATATTGGGGTATGAGGTTCTTCTTCTTCTGCTTCATCTTCTTAAATTGATTCAGATTTTTCATCATCCAACTCAAAATTTATTTTCTCAGGTTCTTCTTTCCTTGGTAGGAATTCCTATTTGGGAACATCTTTTACCTCTCTAAAAACAACATCCCGATTGTAAACAGTATTCTTAGTTTCTGGGTTCCAAATCTTATAACCTTTCACACCATCTTTATAACCAATAAAGATACACTTTTCGACTTTATTATCCATCTTGCTCCTATTTTCCTTTGGAACATGTACATAAGCATCACAACCAAACACTCTTAGATGTTCAAGATATGGTTTCTTACCAGTCGATAACTCATGTGGAGTTTTATCATGCAACGCTAATGGGGGTGATCGATTGACCAAGTAACATGTTTTACCCATTGCCTCTTCCCATAATTATTTTCCTAACTTGGCACCGTTAAGCATGCTCTGTGCTTTTTCCATCAGTGTCTTGTTCATCCTTTCTGCAACTCCATTTATTGAGGTGTGTATGGAGTAGTATTCTGCCTTTCTATACCACAGTTCTTATAGAATTCTTTGAATTCATTTCTGCATAATTCTCCACCATTATTTTTCCTCAATACCTTTATTTTCTTGTTTATCTGATTTTCTACCATAGCCTTAAACTCTTTAAGTTTATCAAATACCTCATATTTCTTTGTAAGAAAATAAATCCATGTGTTCCTTTAGAAATCATCTATGAATGAAACATAATACACATATTTACCTACTGATGGAATAGGAATAGGTCCAAACACATCATTGTGTATCAACTCTAAGATCCCCTTTGCTCTTCCAACACCATATGGTAATCTTACTCGATTTTTTTTGTCATATATGAAATGTTCAAAGAAATCAAAATCCATAGTGGAATTAGACATACCTTTACCATGTAGTTTTCGAAGGAATTTTCTCCAATATGCCATGGCATGGTTTTCTTTCCAGGGACAATATTGGTATTTTCTTATTTATTTCTCTGATCGAGGAAAAAAAAACTATTACACCCATTAGTATAAGTGATTCTCAACAACTTTTACAGGTTTCCATACCGAACTCCCCTCATCAAAACCATTTCTCCACGTACCATCTTGCAAGTTCCCTTTCCCAATATAGTATCCACACCTGCATCATCCAACTTGCTTACAAATATTAGGCTCCTGGCTAGTTTTGGAATGTGCAGAACCCTAGGGAGATTTATAATCCCTCCATATTTTAGCAACAACTTAACCCTTCCACATCCCATGATTTTGGCTCTTGATTCATCTCCTAGGAATGCATCACCACCATCGTTTTTTTCATATTCACGGGACCACTCCCTGTGAGGAGTCATATGATATGACTCACCTAAGTTGATCAACCATACACCATGGTATGTATGTGTACCTCTATATGCCAGGTAAACATCACATCCTTCTTCAGTGGAGGTTTTTGCCTCTATGGAAGAGGTATTATCGGATCCCTTGGGTTTATCAACCTTCTTATACTTGCAATATTTCTTATAATGCCTTGCTTTACCACACTTCCAACATTTCCTCAAAGATTTTCCTGGAGACTTAGATATACCTGTAGATTTAAATCTCCCCCCAAAGGATTACCAGGATTCTTGTCTTAGGTATGACCTCCTACAAATAAAGCATATGTTCTCTCACCATCCATGCTTTTCTGCCTCATCTCTTCAGATAACAAGGATGCAACTACATCCTCATACTTCAATGTAGATTGAGTGGTACTACCAATTGATACAACCAAATTATCCCAAGAGTCTGGAAAAGAACATAACAAATTAATACACTTATCTTCTTCTGCAATTGTACTATTAACAAAGATAAGTTGAATTACCAAAGTATTGAAGGCATTTAGATGTTTTGTCACAGAATATCCATATTCCATCCTAATATGATACAACTTCTTTTGAAGAAACAACTTATTTACCAGGGAATTTGATTGATAAAAATTATGCAACTTTTCCCATAGTTCCTTGGCTATAGATTCTCACGATACATTCAGCAACACTGAATCTTCCAAACAGATTCAAATAATACTCCTTTCTCTTCTATCCAACTTCTCCCAATCTCCCTTCGACATACCCGTAGGTTATGTACTAGTAGTTTGTATACTAGTAGGTTATGTACCAATAGACTATGTGCCAGTAGACTACATACCAATAGGTTGTGTACCAGGATCCACAACAATCCATTGTTATTTGTCTACAAGAAGGTCCTCCATCTTGGGCTTCCATGACTCAATTTTTTTACCATTGAACTTCTCTATCTCGATTCTAGAAGAGTTCGTCATTCCTCTTTCTACACTCAAATAACCAATGAAAAATATCCCACTGAACCTAGGTTTATCACAGAACCAAGATAAACTTGATCTATCAAGACTGAGCCAAACCTTCTAGTGGGAAATAACCCCCCTTTAACTACACCAGGGTTCAAAATGCAGGCAGAGTGAATAACCGTCTAAAAGATAATTAATTCTCAATACTACCCCAAACATACCAAAACTAATATAAAGAAAGAAAAGAGAAGAGATCAGGTAACTATACCTCTAATCCCATGTTTGGTGATGATCTCCTCATGCTTGGAAGTTCCATTGACTGCACGCCTCCTTCCAGGGCTGACCTGCATATAAAGATTGAAAAAAAAAGAACTACAGGTATGCTATTCCATATATAAGTTAGGGTTAGATGTTAGAATTTCAAAAATAAATCAAATAAAAGTACTCAAGACACCATCATTTGGGACAAGAAAATGTAAATCTTTTATTCACAACACAAATATTATACCTTTACAATCTAATTTGGCCAGTGTTCCGCGAACCTGGTTCGAGATCCTCTTCACCATGCTCCAAGTGCACCTTGTATGAACTTCTTCTCTCAACCTTATAATCTCTTTTATGGAAGGGAATGGGTTAAATGAAGGAAGAAGGGGCTAATGAGGGAATGCTGAGGAAAATTTCTCACAAAAGACAGCAATATCTTGGGCAAGGAGGGGAAGTGAAATCGGGCAGAGTTTCATTGTTCGTATGCTTAGATTAGAAATGAGACCCCAACACCTCCTTTTACATTCCAAAAGGATGGTTATTCAGTTGGGTGATAGGCTATAGCAGTTGGATTAGTTGGGAAACCTCTAATATCCCATGAATTTCAATGAATTCCTTGCAACTTTTGCAAGCATACGCGGGATGTAATGGTGCAACATGCATATGTACGCTAGTTGTAGTTGTGAAAAAAGCATATGTACGTGAGAAGTAATGGTGCAAGGCGCGTACATCTTCTAAAAAATAGTTTTTTAAGAAGATATTCTCATAAGTGCTTTGGAAAAAAATGCAAGTAAGAGGGCCAAGGCCATGTATGCATGTGTAGGGAAAGTTAGGGCTATAACATATGCCCCCTAATGTGTGAGGTCAGAAGAGAAACGGATGGTTGAAATACATTACAATATCTTCACCAATGTACGAGATCGAGTGAGCCTGGGACCAGAGTTTGGGAGATACCATCTGCAAAACAACAATTCTCTCTCTGAGGCAGGCATTCACATGCTCAAGATGAAATAAATTATGGTTGTCAATCAAATACACTATAGATCCTTGTCATATAACTATTTAAAGTGTAGCCGCAAGAAATAAACAGCGGATCTACATCTCAAAATCAGTCAAAGATATACAAGTAGAGTATCCATCTTCAAGAAGCTAGTGACACTTGATGACTGGAGATGAGGCATTCATAGCTCGAGAAAAAACTTCAAGATCTTCAAAATTCAAGTAGGAGTACAATGGGAGTGCATAAATCACTACCCTGAGGTCTTCGATGGCTCGTCGAGAAAATACATGAGGATATTGATGATCAAGCAGAGAGCTTCATTGATTTTGAATGAGAACTTGACTGGACTCTAAGGATGGCCGACTCATGAGGTCAGGAGACAAACTGCAAAAAGGTCGAATCAGGCTGGGTGAAACTTCCCTTGCAAAAAATCATGAAGAATGATCAGACTCAGGAAATATGACATTGACATAAGTTCACAATGCAAGTGGCAACGCAAACTCTCCATGTGTTTGGAAGAGTAACCAAATGGAGGAGGACATAGATCTATGTAGCGAGAAAAACTTCCTAAGGTCATACTAGATTAAAATGATTGACGAACAAATGTAAGGATGTGCTTTGTCCAAGGGTGACTCTTTGTGCTACTGAAAAAAGAATACATATTTCCCCTCCCCTCTTTTTGGGATATTTAATTTTTTTGTCTTTTAAAATTTTTTAAAGAGCTTGAAAAGGAATAAAAGAATGCTACGTTACAAAGGAGGAACAAGTGTTGCAAGAAAGCATACTAGTTCCAAGCACAAGGAACATACTAATGCTCAGAGAAAGGAGACATGTGTAGGAAAAGGACACTCGGGGAAAATTCCTCCATGGGTCAAGGTGTTAGATCGCAGAGGCAAAGTGCTACAAGGATTGCATATAAGGCATGCTTCAAAGGTTCAATTGAGAGAAACATGGAGATGGCATAAGGCCAAAGACCTAGAGATGAAAATGTGATTAAGCAAGACACAATGAAACCCCCTTCAATGCAATTTTAACAAGCTCAGAGAAGGTAAGATCGTTAGGTTTTTCTCGTTTAGAGAGTCTAAAAAAATGTAAAAGAAGACTCCATAGAGTACCTTTTTCGGAGATAGTCTAGTCGGTTCGAAAAAAAGGTAAACTTGCACTGAAAATACGTCTATTAAAAAGAATTTTAACGAGTGTGACAAAGATAATATCACTCGACAATATTTTCAATTTTAAGGAGTCTGAAAAGAGCTTAACTATAGACTCATATCCTTTTTCTAAGTTTAGTCTCCTTAGGCCGAAAAAGTGTAAAAGTTACTGAGGAGAACTCTCCCAGTGAGACGAATTTCCCGAGGCATACCTTTTTCCGCTATAATCTACATGCTATAAAAAGGGTTAAACACATGCCAGTAGATGTTCTTATGGAACAATTTAATGAGTGTAAAGGAACAACGTCACTCGTTGATCTTTTGAATTTTAGGGAGTCTAAAAAGAGCTTAATTATGGACTCCGTGGGGTCTTTTTTTCCGTAAGTAATCTCCAAGGCCCAAAAAAGGTGATAAACCAAAACCAAGGAGAATGTTCCTTTTTCAAAGGTTTAGTCCCTCATGCCTGAAAAAGGGTTAAACCTACACCTGAGAATACTCTTCTAGAAAACCGAAGTTCCTAGAGCATATCTTTATTCATGAAATTGACCGTCCGGACCGAAAAAGGGGTTAACTACTGCCGAAAAAATGTGCCTTCAAATTTGAGTTTGGTGAGCATGAAGGGAAACAAGATCGCTCAAAAATATTTTCATGTTTAGAGAGTCTAAAAAGAGATTAAAGAAGACTCCAGGGGGCTAATTTTCTCAGTTAATCCAGACAAGATCGAAAATCATAAATACAGTCTCGTCGGATGTTGCTTTCGAATTGTAAAGAAAGCTTGAAAGACAACAAAGTGTGCTCATTTGGGAGTCCTGAGGGTGATGCCAAGAATGATGGAACATCAAATGAATGAGGATCAATATCGTAATAAATACAGGACTAACAAGGACTCCTGGTCCTATCGTCATTACTAATAGCATGGATGCCAAAATGCAACAAGGATCTACCTAGGGAATCCATGTAAAGGTAGGATCTACCACCTAATTACGACACTTCTATAGTAGTAATGAGGGTTCTGTGTCACACTTCGATGGGGTCGATCTTATGGAAAAGAAGAAAAGACAACGAGATGCATAAAGTGGAGGTGAAATCCTAAATTATATGCAAAAAGTTGGAAAAAATGACTTTTACCAAAGGATACCAAAAGTAACCCATCCCTAAAAGGTTACCAAACCAAAAGAAAAAACTATATCATAACATCCAATAAGAAACTCGGAATCAGAATCAAGTGATCATAAATCCAGGACAAACAACAAAGGGGGTCAAAAAGTGGAAAAAAAGGACAAAAAAGTCTATAAATAGAAGTTGACAGCTCATTTTCACCATTGCAATTTGAAAATTACCCAAAAGGAGAAAAATTCCCTTTGCTAAAGAAGTTGATTCTAGGAGCTTCAATGGATGAAACGAACTTCCACTCTGACCAAGTAAGTACAAATGGATCCCTCTTGCATTTCAATTAATCTTTTATGCATTTAATTTTCTTTTTGAGAGGGCGTTCTCTTCTAAAAAGAGAGGCCCTACATGTACGTGGGTTGTCCAAGGACAACCCGCATACGTACTCAGGTAGAAAACACTATGCCCGCATACATAGGAAACTAAGGCCAAAACAGCTTGCGTACACCCTCAAAATCTTGGAAAATTTTTAAAAAGAAATAGCTAAATCCCTTTAATTTTCCATGGAACAGGATGTATGTCCAGTGGAGGGAGAGGGAACATGAGGATATTTACATACTGGTCGAAGAGGACCATGCCACTATCGCCGCATTGAAACAATGCGGGCTATGGAAGTTCTTCCAGTGTTCTTTTATGAGGGCACAACCCAAGCTATTGAACACCCTATTTGATTACTTGCATTTGGATGCATAGGCATTCATGATAGAGGGACATTCATTGACTCCAACTACTGAGGATATCTACTTCCTGACTGGCCTCTCGAGGAGAGGGGAACTAGTCAATCTGCAGACATTTCCCCCTGGGCCTTTCAACATTGAGGACTACATCCAGATGTATTGTGAGGTCGGCACTGAGAAAGTAGTTTCTCATGTGTCAATTCACAAGATCACAAGCTTGACTCTCAGAGTGATCTTACTGCTGATTGGGTGGATTATCGTATTCATGGCCCTTCACTAGTCTTCCTGGGCACACATGCATTGTACTATTCAGTGCCAGGAGGCACATATATTTGACTGGAGTATGACCATGCTCACATGCATGAAGAGACAACTGACAGAGTTTCGGCAATGAAACAACAAGAAATTCAGGTTTGGTACTATTCTATGCTCATTCTTCTTCTTCGAGAGTACCCAGTCTCAATCCTAAGAGACTGTGCAAGGGCATGTGGCCTCCTTCCCAGTAGTATGCAGATGGGCAACATTGCTTCCATGACATGGGGGAGGGAGGACCATAGATTCCTTCAACAACACATGCTTTGACTGGTGGGCACGACAGATTCCGGCAATAGAGGACGACCCCTACGTTGGGATCAACTTTTCCAGGGATCCTAACATGCCCATTCCTTTTGGAGAGGAGCGAGGAGAGATAGGTAACATGATTTTTTTAATATTATTTAATTTCTTTTGTATATATCATTTTTATGTGTGTATAGAGTACTGACTTTCATGTATCTACTATGTACAGATGTGGGACCAGTGCACCCGACAGAGTTCGCGAGGACTCGACGACGTCCTCGATTAGAGGCGAGACCAATAGCAATCGACGGACCAACAGCCGCAGGGGGACCTCCAACCAAAGAGGTTGAGAGAGTCTTGAGACGAGTCAAGCACAACCTCACTGTACTCACTCACACATTACCCATGGTCGAGATCGAGGATCTCCCACCCTCCATGCAACCTCATGTAGTGGGGGTGCCACAGACTTGGGTCCAGGTTTTTCGATGTTTAGCCAACGTCGTTGTTCATTATGGAAGGGCCAATATGCCACAAGCTTAGATAGGCTAGATTTTAGATGTGTCGAGGCACCATTGTACATGTAGTTTTTGAGGGCATAAGCCCAACGATGTATACTGAACCTTATTTTTGAGGTGTTCGCGCCCACCTATGTACTC
>JASDQU010687780.1:30545-47147 GCA_032191745.1 Picea mariana
TTGTCTTATGGATCACATTTGTTTACAAATGTATGTACATGTATATGTGTGTGCTTCTCTTTCTATGTGTGTGTGACATGCCAATCTAATACGTGATTAGCTAGAGTATTTGTCATGTGATTAAATATCCTAGGAACATGGATATACATAATGTAATCAAAGTATCATTCCAAGAGACATACCCTAAGGAAACGTCGGTGTAAAGTAGGATCATAAACATGGTAAACTCCATTTAACTGAGGCACATCCAGTTGAGCATCTAGGTAGACTTGGAGGTGTGAAATTATATGTGACAAGGCATCATGAAGCAACTCTATCACTGTGTTGTACTCGGTGACATTATTTGTAGTGTCACCTAGACAAATACTTCTGGAAGATAGCAACTCGCCTCCAGGTGTGAAAATCACCCAAGTTGTGGAAGCAAACCTTCGAGTGTGTCAGCTAGCGTCGTCCGCAAACCCAAAATGCACCTCTGATTCACTTGGCATCTGCCATTGTTATCACCCTAACAATTTTTATCGGGATATAAAAACTTTTGAATTTTAGTTAGACGCTATACCACAGTAGAGGCGCGATAGTTTAGGGCGCTCATCTATATTTTGTGGCATGTGAACGAATGTAGCGGAAGTGGGAAGTGAGTAGCTCAGCAGCCGTCGATCTTGAAGAATCTTAGATCTACGGTCAAAGCCTACATCGGACAAACAAATAGCACAGAACTTAACATCGTGAAGGCATACTGGGGAAAACTACTCTGGTTTCGATGGGGAACGTGTGGTGCTCTTACACACGCATCAAGGGAGATGACGGATTGCCTGAAACCACTTTTCCTATGGCCCCGATGTCACATGTTTCAAAACGTCATGTCAATAGCTCGCGGAGAAGATGGTGGCTGGTCAGATCACCTCACATCATCAGTCCAGGTACTTTCCCAGATGATGTACCAAAAGGACGTCGCCGCATATCTAACTCGAGGCTCATCATTCGAAGTGGATTGATGAAGCATGGCACACCAAGGTACTATGACAGTAATTCATGAGAAAAGTACACATAACATCAAAATCTCATATATGAATCATTTTATCCTATTCTGGGAAATTGTCATCTTATGCGTAAGAAAAACAAGCTCGGCCTGTGCTCCTAAATTTTGTAAACCCAAAGGGTGGCCAAATCAAGGTCTCTGTGAAGTTCGAAAAGCATGGATAATATCCATCAAATGGCGTCTGGTGCAATTGGGTTCTCAACTAAGGTACCAAGCAGGTCAATAAGTAAGAATGAAAGATGGTTCTTGCAGATGCAGGTGACTAAATTTCATACCGAATCTGAAACTGAGACAAAGTCGGGAGTAAGATTAAACCCCATTATAAGGGATCTTGTTATAAATGAAAACGCAGACAACACCTGCCACCTAACCACAAAGAAGAAGAGGAGAAAAAGGAGGAAATCAGAGGCCAAAATCGAGATGATAGAGAGCGTCGGGGAAATTCCGATTGGTGGAGTACCCTGGAGGAGGAAATCATCAAGTTGAGGTGAATCCTTGGGTAAAATTTTGGTGTATTTTAGATAGTTTTGGACAAATTTCTGCTTAAGAGAAGGGAGTCCTGATATGACAGATCAATTACTAATGGTCCCTTTAAATAATACAAATGTTCTTCCTTTTTGTAACTCGTATCTGTTTTTAGAATTATGAGGAAGTCGGAACGTTTTAAATTCCATATGAAATTCCTCTATATATGCTTGGCCTCACGAGTATAGAAAGAGAGAAAGGAGGATCCTGCCCTCTGTGTAGGAAAACTTTATAAATATCTGGGGTTGGAATGACTACATGGGTGTAGAGGCAGATTTTGGGACTTTTTATGAAAAGATTCTAATTAGTGGTGTTATGAGTCTCATTTTCTCTCATAGTATGTGATTCTTGTTATTTTGTATTTTCATTTTTCTTTCTTCTGTCTAAATTGAGAAACCAAAAGTCCAGAATTCATTATTCGATGCTCTCAGCTTGACGATTTAGACTGTGTTCATCTCTTCTAAACCATTTTAGAATTCATTACTATAATTCTCTTATAATAGTTGTGTTTTTCTTTTCTTCTGATACCATCTAAAATTTTCAAGAATAAACTCAGAAGTCACTTCCTCATTTAGCATTTTCCTCTTGATTGTTTTCATGATTTGGAAATACATCCTACATTCTTGACCCCATAGCCCAAAGGTCATCTTCATCTCTTCAACAAATTTATTAAAACCCCAAAACAAACCAATTCTAGCCACCAATTTCCATAGATGGATCAAGTGACACGAGAGAGCCCTCTCTGAGTTGAGCAAGCTAGTGCCTCAGCTCTAAAGTTGGTTGAAACAGTTACCTCCATCGTTTGTCTATTCAGTCGGACATATTTACAGAGTGCTAACATTTTGGCGTTGTTGTCGGGGATGAAATTGAAAATTTTTCCCTGGGAAGAATGACATAGTTGAGTTCTAGGGTCTGAGAGCGGCAGACACTTAGGCACACATTGGCTGTATTCCTTCTTGGGTGACTCCACTTCAGTTCGAGGGTGACTCCACTGATAAAAGAATCCTAAATTTCCAAGAGGTGACCCTACTCTGAATACTTCAAGCGTGACACTGAAACTTCACTGAAAGATGAAACCCCTTGACAGGGGCAAGGAAGGGCATCATGAGGGAAAACAGGTACTCAAAATGGGACTTCTTACAAAGAATTTTACTTTTCATTTTAAGTTGCATCTGCACCTTCCTTGAAAATATCAAACGAACTTTCTTTTACCTATTGTATCTTAATAATGATCATGAAAGACTTAAAATTATATTTCCTTCTCTATACGTTGCACATGCATACCCTCGCCTTGTCGTTGGTTATGATAAAAAGGTTTCACCTAGGCCACGCAATGACAATGACAAAGCTGATGAATCCTGTGAGACTCAGACCAATGTCTCTCCCACTTTTCTTGGCCCAACACCCCCTAAGGCCCGACATAGATATATACCCTTAAAGCTACCCCAAACCCTTCATGATGTCCCTTCAAATTACTATGAGTTCCTACCTGTGTTCGACAGAGAATCAAGTATCATATATACTGAAAATCACATTCAAGGGTTTGAGCATTTTATAGATTTATTCGATATTGGCCACGACGATGTGTGTACAAGAGTTTTCTCTCAATCCTTTAAAGGAGACACCAAACACTAGTTCAAACACTTACACCCAGAAACCATCAGCTCATGGGTGGAATTGAAGAAGGTTTTTTTTTAATTTTGGGGCAAGGAGAAATCCTTAGAGCTGCAACTCACTGAGTTTTATGCCTTGAAAAGACGCAGCAATGAATTTATTTACGCATTCAGTAGAAAGTTCTCTAGCGTCTATTATAATTTGTCCAAAGAAATTCAACCCTCTAAAGTTGTTGCCATGCTCCATTACGCAACTTCTCTTCATCCAGATTTTTCTTTCCTCCTGATGGAAAGAAGACCTGGGTCCTTACAAAAAATGTTTAGTGATGCTTAGGAAATTCAACACAACATCCAAGCATGTAAGCAAACCCAAAATGAGGAGTTGAATGTTCAAGGACATGAAAGTGAAAATGAACAGAAAATAGTTGATTGGAATCTTGAGCATAGAATTGACAATATCATGGGTCCTCTTGAAGTTTCCAATGCTAATGATTTTGAAAAAAATTACATCCCACTTGTCGAAAGAGGAGGTGTTAATCCATTCCATGATGAGCAGAGGGTAGATCATTTTATGTATTCATTTGTAGATAGTCAAGAATATGAGTGTGAAAAGTAGCTTGTTGAAGAACATGTTGATGTGCTAAGTTTGTTCTTGTTAGATGACATGGCATATGTTAATGATTTGCCTATATATGATAAATATGATGATTACGATGTTGACCCCCTTGAACAATCAACCACATGTTCTCCATCAGAAAATGTTCCTTTTCAGCAGTATAATGAAAGCAATCAGGCTGCATATCACAATTACAAAGAACAAAGTATTGAATCAGCTGAAGGGAATTCCTTACCTCTATGATTTTCTTCTTTCAAATTGTTGAAAGAAAATCCTAAAATCATCATCGAAGAAAAAGAATATGTGCTTATGCAAAGCCACGCCAGATCAATGGAGCAGAATGACAAGATGTTGCAACATTCTTTTCATGTGCTTGGAGACCCTATTGCTTGCGCTAAAATACAACCATATGTTGGCAATGAAATTGAAAACGGTTTCAAATCAGGTAGGAAAACCCTACCATTATGTTTTGCTTCTTTCAAATTATTGAAGAAAAATATTTGTAGTATCTTAGGACAGGGATCCTCCAAGCATGAATGGAGTGGCGATGATAATTCTATGGACAATCACATAAAGGGTCATGTCAGCTCAGATTTGCAATCTATGTTTAGCTATCAGCCTAAAAAGGAAGAAGAAGTTTCTATAGAAAGTATTATTCAAGGTCATTTTCTCCATCCCGAAATCAGTATGGATTCTCAACGTGAAAAGGTGTTTCAGAGTATTTTCTCTTCCCTTGAGAATGACATCGTGGTTAAATTTTTAAGCAACATAGACATGGATGAAGATTCTAAAATTGAATCTATGGAAGTTTCCAGCAATAAAGAAACAAATGACATATATGAAGCAGTGTATGCCATTTGTCCATCAAAAACACAGAAAGATAATGAAGAGGCAGTGGTTTTATTCAAGTCATTTGAAAATTAGGGTTTTGAAAATCCATCCGCAGGAGCTCTAGACTGTGAAGTAGTGCATGATCAGGAACTTATTTCTATTTATTCACTGGAAAGTCAAAGTGGTTGTCCTCAAACAAATTTCCAGAAATTTAATGAAACCACATCAGAGTTGTTTGATGAACAAGAGGATAACCTTGGTGCATATTATATGGCTGTCATATTTGAAGATGTTCAAGAATATATGAATATTTTTGTTGATATGCATGGCCAAGTAGACAAACCTATCGTCTCCATTTCATTCGAAGATGTTCTCAGAACAGAAGAAATAGAGCAAAAACAACTAACACTGATGAAAGATACTTGTCTGTCAGTTTTTTTTCATTAGGGAGAAATGATTTTTCGTGATTTTCAAGATCTGATGGCTGTCTTATTACAATCTTCAGTGAAGGATGAATTTGCTTCATTCATAAGCTCAAATTTTGGATTCAATTTGTGTTTTCAGCCGCCATCCTTTACGTTTTTCTACTAGCTTGAGAAAAATGTGAAAGGAAAATCAGGAAACCAATTGCTTGATTGGCTGTATTGGCACTTTAGCATCACCTGAGCGAGTGGTCATCCCAGAAGTTTTAGGGTAGGTAGGGATGTGAAAATAAGCTTGTCGGTCAAGCATTTTTCCAGTTTGAGTTTTCTAGCACTAGATGCAGTCAGTTTTCAATAATGCACTCGGACGTCCCCCATGCAGTTGGAAGCAATGCACAGAGCTTGGTAGGAGAAAGACACACACATGTTTTGGGGAACAACCCCATGGATTAGACACCGGGTCTATGATTTCTTTTCTACCTCGCTGGGAGGATAGCATCCCCAGTTGGAGCCAATGTTATCACCCTAACAATTTTTATCGGGATCTAAAAACTTCTGAAGTTTAGCGAGACGCTATACCACAGTAGAGGCACAATAGTTCAGGGTGCTCGACTATATTCTGCAACATGTGAATGAATGTAGAAGAAGTGGGAAGGGAGTAGCTTGGTGGGCCGTTGATCTTGAAGAATCTCAGATCTACGGTTGAAGCCTACATCAGACAAATAAATAGCACGGAACTTAACATCGTGAAGGCATACCGGGGAAAACTACTCTGGTTTTGACGAGGAATGCATGGCACTCTTACACATGCATCAGGGGAGATGACGGATTGCCCGAAACCACTTTTCCTATGGCCTCGATGTCACGTGTTTCAAAATGTCATGTCAATAGCTCGCGGAGAAGATGGTGGTTGGTCAAATCACCTCACATCATCGGTCCAGGTACTTTCTCGGATGATGTACCAAAAGGATGCCACCACATAACTAACTCGAGGCTCATCATTCGAAGTGGATTGATGAAGCGTGGCACACCAAGGTACTGTGACCGTAATTCGTGAGCAAAGTACACAGAACATCAAAATCTCAGATATGAATCATTTTATCCTATTCTGGGAAATTTTCATCTTATGCGTAAGAAAAACAAGCTCGGCCTGTGCTCTTGAATTCTGTAAACCCAAAGGGTGGCCAAATCAAGGTCTCTGCGAAGTTCAGAAAGCATGGATAATATCCGTCAAACAATGTCTAGCACAATTGGGTTCCCAGCTAAGGTACCAGGCAGGTCAATAAGTAAGAATGAAAGATGGTTCTTGCAGATGCAGGTGACTAAATTTCATACTGAACCTAAAACTAAGATAGAGTTTGGAGTAAGATTAAACTCCGTTATAAGGGATCTTGTCATAAATGAACACGTAGACAACACCTACCACCCAGCCACAAAGAAGAAGAGGAGAAAAAGGAGGAAATCAGAGGCCAAAACCAAAATGATATGGAGCGTCGGGGAAAATTCTAATTGGTGGAGTACCCTGGAGGAAGAAATCGCCAAGCTGAGGTGAATCCTCAGGTAAAATTTTGGTGTATTTCAGATATTTTTGGACAGATGTCGGCTTAAGAGAAGGGAGTCCTGATATGATAGATCAATTACTAACAATGCCTTTAAATAATACAACTATTCTTCCTTTTTGTAACTCGCATCTATTTTTAGAATTATGAGGAAGTTGGAACGTTTTAAATTCCATATGAAATTCCTCTATATATGCTTGGCCTCACAAGTATCGAAAGAGAGAAAGGAGGAGTCTTCCCTCTGTGCAAGAAAACTTTATAGATCTCTGGGGCTGGAATGAATACATGGGTGTAGAGGGAGATTTTGGGACTTTTTATGAAAAGATTCTAATTGGTGGTGTTATGAGTCTCGTTTTCTCTCATAGTATGTGATTCATGTTATTTTGTATTTTCATTTTTCTTTCTTCTATCTAAATTGAGAAACTAAAAGTCCAGAATTCATTATTTGATGCTCTCGGCTTGACGATTTAGACTGTGTTCATATCCTCTAAACCATTTCAAAATTCATTACTATAATGCTCTAATAATAGTTGTGTGTTTCTTTTCTTCTGATACCATCTAAAATTTTCAAGAATAAACTCAGAAGTCACTTCCTCATTTAGCCTTTTCCTCTTGATTGTTTTCACGATTTGGAAATACATCCTACATTCTTGACCCCATAGCCCAAAGGTCATCTTCAACTCTTCAACAACTTTATTAAAACCCCAAAACAAACCAATTCTAGCCATTGATTTCCATAGATGTATCAAGTGACACGAGAGAGCCCTCTTTGAGTTGAGCAGGCTAGTGCCTCAACTCTAGAGTTGGTTGAAATAGTTACCTCTTTCATTTGTCTATTCAGCCAGATAGATTTACAGAGTTCTAATAGACACAATGAAAAACAAGATATAAATAACTACACGTCCACAAAACAAAAAGACAAACAATTGTATAAGAAATATACATATGTATAAGAAGTCACCCAGGTGACCAACCTAAGAGTAATACTTCTTGAGGTAGAGCCCATTTCTAGGCTCTGCCAAGACATTTCCTTCAAAGTAAAACAGACGGTAAGCACCCTTCTTGAAGACCTCTTTCACAATGAACAGTCTCAACCACATGGGTTTGAACTTTCCTGCCCCCAGGGGATATTTATATTGATCATAGACCAGGACAAGATCACCTTCGGAGAAAATCCAAGGACGAACAGACTGATAGTACTGACACTTGAATCATTTCTTATGAGCCTCATTAGCCGAGGCTGCATCACAACACTGCTCATCGAGCTGCTCGAGATATAGTAGGTGTTCCTCAAGTGGTGAAGTGTCTGGAAGTAATTCCACTGCCAACTTTAAAGATGGGATCTGACATTCAATAGGTAAGACTGCTTCTATCCCGTATACAAGTTGAAAAGGTGAAAAACCGGTGGCAGTCTTTATAGATGTTCGGTAGGCCCACAATGTTGAGTACAACATCAAATGCCAATTTGACTTGGCAGAAATGATTGTCCGTTGAAGAATAGTCTTGAGAGACTTATTCACAACTTCAACCTGACCATTCGCTTGTCGGTATTAAGGTGATGAACATTCTTTCCTAAAACCAAGCTTTGATGTTAACTTGGTCATCATTTTGTTTTGGAAATGTGTGCCATGGTCAGTGAAAATCTCCGTCAGGATGTCGAACCTTGCTACTATCTGGTTAAAAATGAAAAGAGACAATTTTTTTCCATCATTGTTAAACATTGGCATAGCCTTGACCCACTTTGTGAAGTATTCTACCACTACGATGATGTAACGATGCCCCCTGGCTGAAGCCGAGTGACATGTAGTGAAGTCAATCCCCCACTTTGTGAAAGGACCAATAGTAATGACAGGAAACATAGGAGCAGGATGTGCCCGCATCTTTTGAGAGAAGATCTGAAACGAGTGGCATTTCTTGACCACCTCAACGCAATCCTTGATTAATGAGGGCCAAAAGTAACTAACACGTAGAATATTTTGGGTTGTTTCCAACCCAGGAAAATGACCATAACATGCTCGAGTGTGGCAGTCATTTAGAACAAGCTCTACTTCTTCATGGATAAGGCACCAATGTAGAATTCAATCTACACCTCGACGATTCAAAGTGTCATCGAGTATGAGATAGTTTCATTCTTCATGGTGAATTCATTGATGCTCATCGCGGGAAGAAGAAGCAAGGCACTTCAAAGTCTAGAGATAGACTAGTATATCTCCATACCAGGGGTCCAAAGATGCGATTAGAAAAATATCTCCTTTGATATGAAATTCTTCGGGAGTGATATCACTAGACTCAACTGGAAGTTTTGAAATAAGTTCGGCAAAGACCAATGACTTTTTGGATTTCGCGGAAACAAAATCCAAGTCAAATTCCTGGAGGATTACAATCGATATACTGATTTTTCTTCCAATGACCCATCGTGTCAACACATATTGGAAAGGGTTGAGAATGGCAATGACAGTGGTCTTGGGAAGAAAAATGTAATGACAGAACCACTGGACAACATGCACTATTGCCAAAGCAAGCTTCTCAACGTGAGAATAGTTGAGTTCTGACCCAACCAAGCCTCGGCTAAGGTAGTTAATAACATGCTCCTCGAGCAGATCATCCTCTTTAACCAAGACCATGCCGATGGTCGACTCTACAACAGCCAAATACAACAAGAAATATTTGTTATAATCAGGGGGCCAGAGTAGAGGAGTAGATGTAAGGGCATGTTTCAATGCTTCAAAAGAGCATTGAGCGGCTTCATCCCAACAGAATGGGACCCCCTTTTTCAAGAGATGCATAAACCCTTTTGTGATCTTGGCATAATTCACGACAAAATGAAAAAGAAAGTCCGCTTTCCTCTATAATCTCTAAAGTTGTGGTATTGTGCACAGGGGAGGCAATTGAACTATCGCCTCGACCTTGACAGGATCGACCATGATCCCTATTGTCAAAACAATGAAACCTAAGAGTCGACCTGACGCTACGTAGAAAATGCACTTGTTGGGATTCAATCGAATCTGATAGTAGCGACATCGTTCAAAGATTAGTCGAAGGTGAGAAGGATGATCAAATATCTTGCTAGCGCGTGATGTTATATCATCAAGATATGCCTCGACTATATGTCTAAGGTCATGAAAAGAAAACGACATGGCCCGCTGAAAAGTGACTCCAACTTTCTTCAGGACAAAAGGCATCTTACGATATGCAAATGTGACTCAAGGACAAATACAATCAGTTTTATGTTGGTCCTCAAGTTTGATCTGAATCTGGTTATATCCCGAAAAACCATCCATGAATGAAAATATCTCGCAGCATGTGCATTCATCGACAATCTGATCGATGAATGGGGTGGGAAAATTATCTTTCAGACAGGCCTTGTTCAAGTCATGAAATTCCATGCACACATGAATGATAACATGTTTCTTGTTGACAGGAATTGGGTTTGACACCCATTCTGTCAACTACACAAGGTAGATAAAACTGGCTTTAAGCAGTTTCTCTACTTCAGCCTTAATTGTTGTCGCTTCTCGAGGATTCACCAGACGAAGCTTCTGTTGGATTGGCTTGTCATTAGGATAATTCATTATTTCATGTTCAACAATTCTTGGCTCTATGCTTGGCATTTCCTCGTAAGACCAGAAAAAAATGTCACGGAATTCCTTAAATAACTCTGTATAAATTTGAATCTCTTTAGGGGAGCAATCCGCTCCAACGAAAATATTCTCAAAAACACCACGGGTTCTAGAGATATCTATGGGAATCATTTCAGAGATACTCTCCATGTTACCCTCGACATAAACTACATGCGTATTCGGAGGATTAATAGGACAAGACCTACCTCCATTCACGGTTGAAACAAATTCTCCCTCCTTTATTCTCCTTAACTTTGGAAGAAAGTAAGATCTATGATGAAGAGAATCCCAGGGTCTGTCTGGACCAATCAATGCCTCAAGAATCTTCTCGTAGGATGGAAATACCAGGTCTAAAGGATCTGTAGTGGCAAGAGAACCTTGAGCCCAAATAGGCCCGAGAACTGGATATAACTCCTATGCAGGAGTCGAATCAGGGTCGGTCGAAGCTTGCTGGAAAATGTTGTACGCAAATTCAACTGTGGAAAAGGGAATGGCCATGCCAAGATTCCATGTCCCTTCCATCGAAGTTGATGGGGAAGGAAGAGTCCATGGATCGTGAAAGTAAGTCATTCGAAATGACGATACTTGAAATATTTCATCCCTAGGCTAGTCTGGGACAACTGATATAATCTTGACATCGCCAGAATGTGGCGGGTAATCAAAAGTACCCATCAATGATGGACACAAACCAACCCCTAACTTAATGGTGTTGGGCTAAGGATTATCAATCATTGGGACCGTGGATGCCCCCGATGAAGGGTCAAGATGGGAGAAAGACAACTAGTCAATGGTCACAATCCGTTCCTCGTCCAAAAAACACAACACCCAAAAAATTGTAGCAACCAATGCATGCATTGCATAAGTCCAACTCCTCCTTAACAATAGGTTGTAGTCAAGAGGCACATCGACCACTTCAACTTCGACGCACACGGTTTTTCCTCCCGACTACAAGGGGAAAATAGGAATGATTCCATGTGGTCTAAATGATCAACCATCTAACGTCATAAGCAATGTAGGTGATGGAGACAAACCAGGTTGGCCAATGGCCTTCCAACATGCCAATGACATCACACAAGTCAAGGTGCCCTTGTCAAACACAATACAGAATGTATTCTGGGTAAAATATTTTATGGTGTAAGCCACTACTATCTAAAATGAAACATGGTAAGGAAGATGAGGTTTCAAGTTGGTTGGATCAAGAATGATCGCTCCCGAGTTACAAGTCTCTGTTGATCCCAAGGAGGATAACAGAGCCTTTCTCTGTGAAGGGAAACTTTGGCGGACCTCCAAAGAAGACATCATGCAAGGAGTTTGTGCCAAATATTCCACAACGGAGTAGTTTTGGGCCACCCTCGCATTCAGATTATGAAAATCTTTTTTAAATGCACCTTTTGGTATGTGAGTCATTGTTTCACCTGCCGCCTTCGAAATCTAGAGAGGAATCGGTGGGTTTGTGGCTTATTTTCCCTTTTCGATAGATTTCGTCATTCCATAATCTTGGGCCTTGGTCACTATATTATCCTCGACTTTCATCATGTAAACATTTGCGGTCGGGTTGTTACTGGTAGACGCGGGGGGTCCCTGACTGCCCCCTTTTGCGCTCGAGGATGTCGAAGCTTGAGCCATGTTTTTCCCATGTGGAAATGGGTTTGTCAACACAAAAGGTTGTTGTTGTGCCAGTATCTTCTGAGCTTCCGCAAGTCAAGGGCACAGAGGAGTCGAGTGGTCTTTTGCTCAAAGGTTACACGGATACTTCAACTTTCTCTTCTTTGTTTTGCCCCTGCCAACATTGTTAGTATCCTTTTTGTCCCCCTTACCCTTTTTGCTCTATTGTTTCTTCTTTTATTCAGGATGTTGGTTGGCCTTAGGGTTCACCAACTGCACACTGTGTACATCCAATGTTTGGGTAGGGGGAGCAACCTAACTCGAGGTCTAGCTGGCCACAACCTGTTGTATCAACAACTGCTGCAATTGAATTGACAACAAATCAGTGGACTTTCCTTCTGTTGAGCCCACCATCGGCATGGGGTCCAGAATTTTGCTTAGCCTTGTTGAGGATAGACCATGGTGCATCTAAAAAAATTTCATAGATCATGTCAGACTAAGAGTATATCAGTTCAAGCTATTGCGCTCTCATTATCGCCTCCTCTTATGAAAACACTCCAGAAGTTGCTACATCCTTAGAGATGCAAGGCACCAAATAATTCAGGAACCATTCCAACAAGAAAGTCGAAGGGACCTGGACCTTAATCAAGCTCTTTTGACGCCGCCATTATCGGATATGATCGGAGACATGGTCGGCCTTGGTCTGCTCAAAGTTGGCCAGCAATTTGATGGCGACATCATATCTCATGGGTAACTGGAAATGGTTCAAAAATACCATCGCCAATTCATTGAAGTAATAATACCTTGAGCGGTCGAGTTCAATATACCATTTCGTGGCACCCCCGATAAGAGTGCATTGAAAAAGGTTTAATTGTATGGAGTCGTCTCGCAGTGAGTTTGACAAGCACCATAAGTGAAAGGTTTTCGCATGATCACCTGGATCTTCGCCAAGCTTGCCTTCAAATTTTGGAATATCTGAGGGAAACTTAGTCGGCATGGGGGGCCAATGCGAATCATGACAAATTGGGTCATTAAGTAATCTCGACAAGTTGTACCATTGCTAGAAATGGTAGTTTAGGTTGAGTATTATGTACAGGAAAAGAGGGTCCTGGAGTTTGACTGGCACCAGGTTTCCAGGAAACTTTGGCCAGGGTTTTGGTAGAAACCATGGCCTTGACCAACATATGAAAATTTTGTTTTCTAGGCTACCATCGGTTGACTCTCGTAATTGGACATGTATTGGGTGAGGATCGCTCCCTACATTGTGTTCTAATGATTTTGGAAGGGGATGCCCCCAGCAGATCCGACGGGCATAGGTATTGAACCCTGACCAGGGTTCCATTGAGAATGGAAGGGGTTTCTCCTAACCGACATCCCTTGCGAGGGAACTGATCCCTTCCAAGGATTCCAAATCCCCTGAGAGGAGAAAACTCTCGTCATCGCTCCCTGTGAAGGAATAGTATCCTGCACGAGGTTTTGTTGCCCAAAACGGGGGTTGCCCCTAGCCGAGATGGTAGTTGAAGAAAAAATGTTGTTCCCAAACACTCCGAACAAAGAGAACGACATTGGATCCCACCGGCGTCATGTAATACGAAGGTCCTAAACCTCCTGCTCCAAACAAGATGTAATTAGCATTCGGCCCGATCGGTTGTTGGAAAGCACCACCGAGGGAGGGGGGAGGAGGAGGTATATGACCCCCACCGTAAGGGATAACATTAAATGTGACTGAAGTGCAAATGGTAGACCCTTGTATAGGAGTGTTTGAGCTCCCTACACCAAACCCACGGTCTGTAAGGTGAAGTAGGTAAGGACTAAGTTCAAATCGAAGCTGGGCATCCCATATGAGAATGGAGGGCCCGTCACACTTTATGTAAATGGAGCAGTGGTCGTCATCGATGACGATATCGGACTATTGCCCGATGTAGAGGGAGTTGAGACCATAGTGGTCCAGACTGGCGAAGGTGGGAGATGAGGCAAGATGCCCCCTACGGTAGTAGCCAAAACGGGAGTATGAGGACTCTCGGATGAAGTAGCATCATTTTCTTCCATTGTTGCTTGTAAAACTAGCTGGCGCTCGGAAGGTGTCACCTCAGGAGGGACAACTTGTACTAAGATCGGTGTCAACAAGTCAATAATCGGAGGGTTGGCTAGCCCAAGAGATTCCTCCCCAAGGTAAGAAACAATAGGTTTCTCTAGAGTCAAATAATCTCCTCACGGAGTAAGATCAAGCAAAGTTTTATGTGGCCCGGTCGCTTCGAATGACCCTTATTGGTCAAGTCTTCACCATAACAGTGGTATAGGTGGCTCTGATGCAACCAGTCGCAGGCCTTGAAGCCTTTGTGACCAACGAAGCTCTTGATCTTCCACTTTGTGAAAATATCAATCAACAAAACAAGGATTAACTAGCGTTTAAACACCAACCACACACTAAAAAAATTCCTATAAGACAAATCAAGCAGTCAAATATCTAGTAGGAAGGACAGTTACACCAGTCAACACTAGAGAAACTAACCGATGCAAGTGAAAATCAAACATGGAAGCACCCTCCAGGCATACTCTGCAAAGAGTGACTCGAAATTTTCCCCAGGTACTGCGGTATACCCCCACAGTCACCTGTGTAAGTCCCTATAATATGGGCAACTAAGTTTCCATCTCGCATTCAGACACTAGAAGGGTACAGTCGACAATCGGGCGGATCACAATGAGCAGGATAACAACTCTGAAACCTATCGAGGGTATCGAGATAAAATGGTATGGAAGACAACAGAGTATCTCTAAAATATTCTAGGTCCATGAAGCTCCGTAGGAATGAAGTCGATAGTACTCCCAAGACAGATCCTCAATATGCATTCCCCACTACGTTCAATCCATATTTGGAGGGGTTATCTTTGCTGCCTTTGCTCACATGACCTCGTGTTCATCCCTTGTGTTAGAGGGGCGTCTCGGATAACTTTTACAACACTGGAATTAAACACTCCCTAACTCATACTCCAATGTTTGATTTAACGCCCTTGAAGAGTTTCCTCTCCAACCTAATTCAAGGCCCTAACCCTAAACTAGTTGGTTGACCCTACAAACATAAAAATTCTAGTTTATTTTAGATTAAGCATTATTTTTAATGGTTTGATTTACTCATGGGATTTGGTGGTGAAAATAATGACGTTATAAGAGATGAAAAGGAGGAGAAAAATATGAAACTTCAAAGTAAAATTACTTCTAATCCAAAAGAAAAGTTTTATAACTAACTCTTTGTAACCAATTTTTCTTTAACTAAATTTTTCAAGATCTTGTAAAGAAAAACTAAAATGTACTTTCGCTCAACTACAAGCTACTTATGTTTCAAGAAATCAAGAACTTAAAAAACAGACTCTTTTTCCCATTTTGTAAATAACCAACTCTAACTACTTTACCAAACTGAAAATAAAATCTCTTTTTTTTTTTTAAATTGACTTAAAGAGAAAAACTAAAATAAATTTTTTTTATTTTTTCAAAGCAAGTAATAAGGGGTAAAAATAAAACTAAAACAAGACTGAAACAAATCTTTAGCCCACTGCGGATCACAGGGAATCAATAAAGAAACCAAGAAGGCAGATCTACAATTCAACAGCTTACTTCAAAACCCTTTTAAAAGTAAACACAATAAAATAAAGAAGACAAGTAAATTGAACTTTAAACCTAGGTTATGGGTGTAAACAGAGACTCTGGACTGATCCAAGAAAACCTTGAGAAGTGTGAACTTCAATCAGGAAAGAGGCAAACTCCCTCGTTTTAAAAATTTTTCTTGAAATAGAGACGCGGGTTGTTGCATCATAAACCTACATATGTACGTGGGTTGTTTACTTATTAGAGAGCGTATGTATGCAGGATGACTCAAGACAGGGCACGTACACCTCTATATCTTTCCAAAAAAAGAAAAGATCAAATAGTCTTACATGGAAAGGACAATTGGTATTGCACCTGAAGGTGACCAAAAACCCTTGACAGACTCAGAAAACTCAAAGAAACTCGAAAGGAAAACAAACCAATAAAACAACCCAAAATCCCCTAAAAAACACTAGAGGCATCCATCCCCATTATGGTCGGCAATTCTGCTAGTGGGAAATAACCCCCCTTTAACTACACCAGGGTTCAGAATGTAGGCAGAGAGAATAAATGTCTAAAATCTAATTAATTCTCAATACTACCCCAAACATACCAAAACTAATATAAAGAAAGAAAAGAGAAGAGATTGGGTAACTATGCCTCTAATCCCACGTCTGGTGATGATATCCTCGTGCTTGGAAGTTCCATTGACTGCACGCCTCCTCCTAGGGATGACCTGCATCCAAAGATTGAAAAACAAAGAACTACAAGCATGTTATTCCATATATAAGTTAGGGTTAGATGTTAAAATGTCAAGCATAAATCAAATAAAAGTACTCAAGACACCATCATTTGGGATAGGAAAATGTAATTATTTTATTCATAACACATAGATTATACCTTTACAACCTAAGTCGGCCACCGTTTCGTGAACCTGGTCCGGGCTCCTCTTCACCATGCTCCAAGTGCACCTTGTATGAAATTCTTCTCTCAACCTTCTGATCTCTTATGTGTAAGGGAATGGGTTAAATGGAGGAAGAAGGGACTAATGAGGGAATGTTGAGGCAAATTTCTCACAAAATGCAACAATATCTTGGGAAAGGAGGGGAAGTGAAATCGAGTAGAGTTTCATTGTTCTTATGCTTAGATTGGAAATGAGACCCCAAAAACTCCTTTTATATTCGAAAAGG
>JASDQU010687782.1:900-39287 GCA_032191745.1 Picea mariana
TTAAAGGACAACCTGACCATGGCATAGAATCGCATGAAACAACAAGCAGATCAACATCGTAGTGAAAGAAGCTTTGAAGTAGGGGATTGGGTATTTTTAAGACTCCAACCATACAAATAGATTTCCCTCAAGCAAGCCAAGAACGATAATAAATTATCACCAAAGTACTATGGCCCTTATAAGGTGTTGCAAAATATTGGTATTGTGGCATACAAATTGGAGTTGCATGCATCTTCACGAGTACACCCAGTTTTCCATGTTTCATGCTTAAAGAAGGTTATAGGCGACAAGATCCTAGTTCAAACTATATTGCCAGAACTTGATGAGGAAGGAAAAATCATATTGGAGATTTAAGCCATCACTGACACAAGAATTCGCCAGCTGAGGAACATATCCATTTCAGAGTATCTCATTAAATGGAGGAAACTACTGGCTGAAGATTCCACTTGGGAAGATGATTCTTTTATACAGAATCATCCAGAGTTACTCAAGCGTTGCAGACAACACTTGTCTCAAGGGGAGGGGCATGTTAATCCATAATATTGGCTCATTACCCCTTAATTGGGGCATATTATATTAGTACTGTTATTTTATTTATGTCGGCTTTAGACCATTAGTTGTAATTATACCTCCTAGTCTCCTATATAAACCAAGGAGATATTTTCATTTTGAATCATATTGTAATTGAACATTTAAGTGGGTTAAAAGGAGGTTGCCCCCTCTAAGAGGCTTATTATCTGAAATTATTTCTTTTTCAAGGAGTTGAGTACTTTTTCTGAGGTTTTTCTATGCTATATTGATATTTGGTTCTTAACAAAATGTATGTGAATTTAATGTGACAAATGCCAATCTAGGACTTGATTATCCATATGATATGCAACTTGGTTTAGACTACTAGGGATGTGCATAAATGTAATGGATTCAAAATTTCTAGATAGAAGTCTAACATGTAGGTATTTGCAAAATAGGCATGGATAACATAATCAACACACATTGTTTAGTTGTAGGACAATGAGTTGGGAATCTAAGAGGACACTAAGGTGATGAATATGAAGGTGATTGGATTATGCGATGAGACCAATCACAATGTCGTACTATGCTTTGTTATTTCTAGAAATACCTAAATCCATACCACTAGAGCAGAGTAGCGCATGCATTGGAGTTTAAATGGACCAAGATGTTGAAGCAAGATTCCAAGTCCATTGAATAGCAGCATCGACGTACTCGATGTGGTAATCCAATGAATGATTCATCTGTCTAAAAAAGAAAAAAGGATCACATGTATGATTTTGGAAGGTTTTTGGAAAACATACAAAAAATACTACAAGAATATACAGGATGAAACCTAAGGTAGAGTGGCTACGCTATGAGTAAAATTTCTTCAAGTATAACCCATTGACAGGGTCCTTGAGAGTATCTCCTTCAAGGTGAGCCAGTATGTAGGATCCCTTTGTGAGGCAATGTTGAATGATAACTGGACCCCCATAGAGGGACATGAATTTGCCATGGCGTAAGGTACCATATGTGATGTCATAGGCCAATACTAGATCTCCTTCATTAAATGAATGAAGTTTGACTTGTCCTTCAAATATGGATTTGGAATGTTTCTTGGTTTCTTCATTGGTTTGTAATGAGGACCGCTAGTCCTCATCGATGGATTATAAGGCAAGCAAGTGTTGCTCCATGGGAGTGGTGTCGGGCAATATTTCTATCACAATCTATAATTTCGGTATCTCACACTCGATGGAGAGTACGACTTTGACCTTATGAACTAGATGAAATGGTGTGACCCTCATGGTGGTTTTGAAAACCAAGCGATATGCCCATAAAGTAGAAAATAGCATGCGATGCCAATTGGTTTTGTGCTTGTCCATTGTTCGTTGTAGCATTATTTTGAGGACTTTGTTGATGACCTTGACTTACCCAATGGATGGAGGATTATATCAATATGGTAAGGCGAACTCATGAGTGAATCCTAAATTGGAAGATAACTCGATGAACAGTTCATTCTCAAAATGTTTACTATGGTCAGACATAAGTTGGAAGGGGACGCCAAAATGAGTGATGACATGGTTGAAGAAAATCAGGCTATAATGTCTACCATGTTGTTGAACGTTGGCATAGCTTCAACCCATTAGGTAAAGTAGTCAACTGCGACTACTATGTATTTATTTCCATTATTGAATGAGGGGTTTCAATTCATGAAATCGATACCCCATTTGCATAAGGAGATAGTCATGATCATTGGATGTATGGGATCCAATACCTCCCTAGATTCATGCATATATAATTGACATTTTTCATAGCACTTGATGACGTGAATGAATTCATGGAATAAGGTGGGACAAAAGTAACTATCCCAGAAAAAAATTTGGGCAGTGGACATACCAGAGCGGTGGCCTCCACAGGTGCCACTATGGAAGTCATTCAGGGATCTTAATACTTTCTCAATGGTGAGGAAATGATGAAGTATAGTGTTTTACCCCCTTTGATAGAGAACATATCTAATGGGGAGAGATTGATAGGCTTAGTGGAAGATACATCGATGATCATCTCGTGAGAGATGAGGATGGAATTTTTGTGTGAGAAGGTACATGAGAATGTCTTTGTACCATGGTTCATTAGATGAGATGAGGAAAAAATGTTCATCGGGAAAGTTCTCATTGATGGGTGTTCCTTTGGAGTCTGATGGGACATCTACAATCATCTCTACGAGAACCAAGGCCTTTTTTCTATTAGTAGTGGTGAAATCTAGATCATATTCTTGGAGAATGACAATCCATTAGGTGAATTTTCCATTGATTTGGCACTGAAAAAGAAAGTTTTCATGGGATTTGAATCTGCCATGAATTTGGTAGTACGAAGCAAGATATAATCACATATATTTCCAACTACGAGAACAACCGCCAAGGCCAATTTATCCTCGTCATTGTATTTCAAAGATGGCCTAAAGAGGTTTTTGGGTCATCACCTACCTGGACTAGAATACCTGTGATTGATACCTCTGAGGTAGACAAATACATGATGTAATATTTGTTGAAGCCTGGGGGATTGATCAAGGGGGATTTGTTGAGTTCATCTTTCAATGATTTGAAAGTTGCTTGGGCATGTTGATCCCTTTGAAATGAGATATCACCATGTATTAGGGATAAAAATCCATGGGTGTGAATTGTGTAATCAAGAATAAAGCAGCATCAGAAATTGGCCTTGCCTTGTAAGCCTTGTAGTTGGTGAAAATTATTGGGGGGAGGAATATCATTTATGGCTTGGAATTTCAAGGGGTCTACCATGATTCCTTGCTAGGAAATGATGAAACTAAGTAGGCATCCTTTTGTGACTCAGAAAACGTACTTGGGAGGGTTTAATTGAATGTTGTATTGGTGACATCTATGAAATATAATCTGCAAGTCTTCCAAATGTTGTGATTTCTTCTTGGATCGAGCGGTGAGGTCATCCAAGTAAGCGAGGATGATGTGGGAGAGATCATGGAAGACATAGATCATGGCTCACTAGAATGTGGCAAAGACATTCTTGATCCCAAATGGCATGACATGATAAGTGAAATTACCCCATGGGTAGTGAATGTGTTTTNGGGACAATATTGATTGAGGTATTTGAAATCGGTGGAAACCTAAATGGTTCCCTATTTATTTTTGACTCGGATAGGGTTTGAGACCCAAGAAGTATATGCAATGGGGTAAATGCACCCCGTAGAGTGTAACTTGTCAATCTCGGATTTGATAGCCATGGGTTTTGAAGGGTGTAATGGTAATTTATTTTGACGACAGGGGAAAAATAGGTCCATGTATTGATTCGATGCTCGACAGTGGATGGATTTAGTCTGGGAATTTTTGTATAGGACTAGGCGAAGATATCCCTAAATTTCTCAAAGAGAGATTTCTAAGATTGAACTTCTTCAGGGGAGCATGCAACACCGAGGGTGATTTCTTCAACGATGTCAGTTCTGATAGATATGTCTATTTTGATTGTGGGAGATATTTTGGCCATAATCCCCTCTTCAAAAGCATCAAGAGTGGCGATTGGGTTCTTGAAGAAATCCACATTTCCTGAAAGTATGAATTCTTTGGTTTCAATTGCATAGAGATTGGTATCTATGCAGGGTTGAAATTCCTTCTGTGATGAGAAAAAATATCGGTGGTACATGGCACCCCAAGTAAAATAAGTTGTTTTCATGGCCTCTAAGATGTCTTCATATGATTGGAATATATATGAGAAGAATGGATCTTCAGAGGTATAAAATAGTAAGGTTGACATGATGGCGTCTAATGTTTGGTTTAAGTCTGTTAGGGTGTTTTCGTTTATAGAAAGTGTATAAGATGTAGAAGGGTGAACATCACTTTCTGCTAGGGTGAGTGGACTGAATAAAGGAGGGGGAGGGACTTCACTAGATGAAATTCACCATATTTCCATACATGTGTTTGGATCATATGTACTCGGTGGAGGAAAAATATAGTGTAAAGGTATTACTAGAAAATTTGGTGGGTTCAATGGGAAGTCTTATGATCATCATGGTATATGTATTGTTGGTGGTACCAAAGGTAAGTATTTTGGCTTTGAAGAAGGGTTGATGATATTACCCTCGGGGGGTAATGTAGTCGGTGTTTGAAGAAGTGATGTTTGAAGGGTTGTTCAAACATTTTGAAGGGAAGTCATGTGATGATCTCTGTATTCAACAATGAGAGGGAACATGTATATAAAATGGTCCATTTGGTGGAACAACACACAAAGGTGTCTCATTCATTCATTTAATGATGTGGATATATAACAGATGTCAATCAGTTTAGAGTCAATGGGGGGTGCTTGAGAGGGATCAAGAATTGATGTTTTTTGTACTACTGCTAATGTTTCCTAGAATTGAAGGAGAGATGGACGATGATGAGTGTAATGGCCATATTATGAGCATAAGGCACATGCAAAGTTGGTGTGTAGAAATTTCTTGCATAATTAAAAGGGTTTTACAGTAGTGATTGTGGTCATATTTTTTGACGTAGGAAGTATTGGTGTTGTCTTTGGAAACTGAATTAGATTGCATAATCTAGGCAGTGTAGGGAATAGATTGGTAGGGTGTCCAACTATTGCATAAAGTGTGCATGGTGGTTGATCCTGAGGTTGATAGGTGGATCAATTTTTATTCTTGGTGCCCCTTTTGTTGGTATAGTTTCCCCCAACTATGTGAATGGTTGGAAGAGTTGGTGTTTGAACGATCGATTATGTGAGAAAACCCTGTGGTTGAGATAGTATGGATGGGACCGGTACCATAGAGGGTGGTTCTAGATACCATATTGGGATAATGATCACCATGTTTAGCAAGGTGAGAGTACTAGGGACCTAATCGACTGATATACCTGGTGGTGGGTAAAAGAATGGTATTTGGGTTATGTATTGAGGGATAATTTTCCAAATGGGTATTTTCCTAGTCATCGACGAGTTTTATTTAATGGGTTTCAATGTGGATGTGTTTGAGGTAGACGTAGGTGTGTGTGTTCCTCGATGGAGGTTTCATCACCTATCTCTAAACCACCTGATGAAACTACACAGACTTGAGTTGAGCCTGTGGGAGGGAGGAGGGGTGGAATTTCCTGATAATATCCCATAAGTGATGGGTCTTGAAATATTCCTTTCCCAACATCAACAACCAATGACAGATTGGATCTAACCCGTATGAAGGAGAGAATGTTGTCTATGTTCCTAGAATGATTAGGTTTTTTTGTGAGGCACACCACAACACACTAAAACTATGGAATTTTAGTGGGTACCCATACTACCAAAATTTTGTAAGGTACTATTCATTACTTACCCAACTAGTTATTCTCTAATGATATTAATGTTTGTACATAGTATCCAAAGTCAAATTGAGGAAAATTTGGTTAAGAGTACCTAAGTCCATTGCATAGGCCCTTTCTTTATGTCCTCATGAGACTTGAACACTTTTCAGAAAAAAATCGTCCACAACATTAAGCCCCAAGTCCTTATTCATACGACCCTGAGAAAATATCATCGACCCTCCTATTCTTGATAAAAAAACCTTTTATTATACTCTATTATTCTGATGATGATGCTTCTACAACATTGTTGTCAAGAAAATGCAACAAGAAGTCCACCCATTGTGAGTTATATTCTAGATTCGACGATGATATCCTTGCAAGGAACAATAATACTACTACACAAGTTTCAAAAGGGGCCTAACCCTCAAATTTGCAAAGGATAAGATTCTTTACAAGATACGAGGTGGGCCCAAACATTACCCTGCATTCCAGTACAATCTAACATGACTTCCAATGGACATCGTATCTACACGTGGCGATATTTCATTGGTGTATTCTCATTAAATAAACTCTTTCATCGTCGGGAAACATCATGGAATTTCTTCCTATTATCTATATGAGACCTGCCAATGATAATATATCTTGAGGAAAATAGTCGAAGATCTATCCCTAGAATTATTTGACGGTCCAGATTAACCAATTTCTTGATGACGACACTAGATAGTTTTAAAGTAAACTTTCTCTTAACCTCATATCACATAAATCCTCCATGAACATATTTTTGTGAAAGTACAAGGGAAGATTTTTTCCATGGGTTGCATAAGTAGTTGAAAAATGAAGTCTTATAAATGGATCATCCACCATCACCTCTTGGCACACTTTTCGAAGATAAATATTAATATAAAATGCATCAGTCGTCGAAAAAATGTCCTCATAATATATACATACAAATCCATCTCTTTACAACCTGTTGAAGCCGATATCAAAAAACTCTCCTCCCTGTAGACTCTACTACCCCAACAATGCATAAATGGTAAAAAACATTGAACTATCTTCAAAGAAATTAATGATGAATGGTATGATTCTGACTGGGTTGAATATTTAATGCATTTTACATTAATTATACAAGGTTTGGGCGAAATTAATAATAGAATGACCATGTTAAAACATAATCAACATCGCTCGATCTATTAAACCACTAAAAATGTGAACACTCTTGTTGTAGAAGCTGGGTAAATTCCATTGTGAGTTGTAGATCTTGGGCTAACAAGTATGTAGTCTACAAAATTTGAAATTACTATTATCTCTAGAAAATTCAAAGGTGAATTAACTTGGTTTTGTTAAGAACCAAATATCAATATAGCATAGAAAAACCTTAGAAAAAAGTACTCGATGCCTTGAAAAAGAGATAATTTTAGATAATAAGCCTCTTTGAGGGGGCAACCTTCTTTTACCACACTTAAATGTTCAAGTCCAAGATGATTCAAAATGAAAATGTCTCCTTGGTATATATAAGAGACTAGGAGGTATAATTACAACTAATGGCCTAAATCCGACATAAATAAAATAACATTGCTAATATAATATGCCCCAATTAAGGGGCAATGAGCCAATATTAGGGCTTAACAGGTTTTGTGTGCAAATTTGCATAGTTGAAAAATGTCTCAAGTACAGACTAGAAAAGAAAAGAACTAGGTAGTCGCTAGGCCTACCCCCTGCTTTAGGACAAGATTCCTTTAATATTATAGACATGAGTCAAGCTAAATCCTATAGTGTGACTATGGTGGGCCCAAAAAATGTTTTTTAGGGCCTCGAAGCAGCCCCAGAAATTTAGGACCCAAAAACTAGGAAAAAACTACAAAAATGGAAATTAGTCTTTGAGATAGTGGAATAGGTGGGTGGCCAACGATGTCCAACTAGATCATTCCTCCCCCATTAGGAAGAAATGGTCTCCATTGCATCAAGTGACTACATCATATGAGGAAAATTTTGTTGGACCTGATGCCTAGTGAGCCACTTTCCCTGATGAAGAAAGTGCCCTAGTTTGAGGACCTGATAGAGTTTGATATTCTATTGGAGGGTGTCCTTTGTCTTGGTGTCCATGATCCGATTAACTTTCACCTTTTTGATGTAGGAAGGATTTATTTTTTTAGAGGAAAACTTCTTGACCACATCTGAAGTGTCCAAGAGAGGTGGAAAATATTGTTAGATCAGTTCCACATTAAATACCGAGTGTAATGCAAGGAAATGAGGAATACTTAATTCAAAAGCATTATCACCCATAATGTTGGTGATGGTGTACTGCCTGTATCAAAGTGGGAAAAAAATTTGATGGGGTCCTATGCGACACTCTTTCTACAAATGCAACCAGACCTTATCTCCCACCTAAATGTTTTGCGGTACCCAATCCTGATAGTGGCATTGCTTGTACTTGGCATTGGATTTATACACAATATCATGAACATGTAATTGGATGCGCTATATGTTCTAAAAAACATGGCTTCCCAATTAGCCTATTTCTGATCATGGGAGGACTCTTCCTGTGTGGCTACAATGGGAAAAGATATGTCAATGGGGTCCAATGGTTGGAACCCCAAGCACACCTGAAAAGGGATGTGCCCAATAGAGTTGTGGAGGGATATGTTGTATCTATATTGAACATAAGGAAGGATTTCATCCCATGTTCATGGATGTTTGGAATTATACACTCGTAGGATATGGACAATCATCTTGTGGACTACCTTTATTTTTCTATTAGTCTGTGGGTGGAAGGTAGTCGATTTGGTCAAGTTGGTGTCCACCATCGACCATAGGATGGACCAAAAGGTGCTCAGGAACCTACTATCTTGATCAAAGATAATAGTTTTTGGTAGCTAAAAATGAACCCAAACACGTGTGAAGAAGAGCTTGGAGGTTGTATCGGCTATGATGCTCTTCTTGCAGGGTGCCAAAATTTCCATCTTATAGAATCGATCGATGACCACGAAGACACGGTCATTCCCATGCTTGGTTGAAGTCATACCATCCATGTAGTCCATGGAGATGGACTACCAATTCCTAACTGGAGTAGGAAGATGGGTGTGTATCCCCTATTTATTGATGGCGGGCTTGGAAATGGAGTAGGAGGTATAGGATTTGATGTACCGGCGAACATCTTGTCGAATATTTGGCCAATAAAAATGTTTCTGCAATACTTTCACTATATTTTCTACACTAAAATGTCTTTCTTCCTAGCTATAATGAGCTTCCCATATCAACTTCACATGCTCACTTGAAGGAACATAAAGGTGGCTCAGATGGCATAATAATCCATCCTGGAGATGAAAGTTGGGAATTGTTTTTCCCACGCTTCATGTTTGATAGGAAGTAGAAAATTCATATTTGTTATTGTATAATTGTGTTCATCTAGATGTCTCATGTCCATAGGAGTTGATAACTATGGTGAGTGCTGCCACTGAGGGTCGACTAAGGAAATATGTGACATGATTGGTGCTACCCTTCTTGTACTTAATATTCAAGTGGAATTGTTGTAGGTATGTGGCCCACTTATGATGGAGGTCATTTTGTAACTTTCCTTGTGTCTGCATGAATTATAGATGACGGTTATCAATGTGGATGATCGTTCCCTTCCCCAGAATATAATTCTTCCACTGTTGACATGCCTGCACAATGGAGTGCATATCTTTGTCATAGGTGGGGTATATTTTAACATCATTAGATACAATTTCATTGTGATAGGCTACCATATTACCATGTTGAGTGAGGGTTGCATCGATAGCATAATCCGATGCATCTGTCTCAATCTCAAATGGTTGTTGTGGTTCTGGTAGAATGAGGACTAGTGCTGAGAAAAGGCAAGATTTCAAATCCTCAAATTCTTTCTATTGGGGCATAGACCAAAAAAAATTGCCCTTTGTGCCACGCTTGGTCACATTTCTTAGGGTCCAATCTATATGAGAGAACCCCAACAAAAATCGTCAGTAGATGTTAGCAAGGCCTAAGAAGCTACAAAGCTTGGTCATTGTCTTTGGGGTTGACCAATTGTGGATGAATTGGATCTTTGTTAGATCCACATGAAAACCGTTATCATCCACGATGTATCCCAAATATTGGATTCTCTGCATGTTGAAGAAACACTTCTCCAAATTGGCATATAACTTGTTCTTTCGTAGGGTTCCCAATACCTGTTGAATGTGCTCCAAATGATCCTCCCAAGTTTTGTTGAAGATGAAGATGTCATCCAAATATACAACCACAAAGGAGTTTGTGAATGGTTGTAATATATGATCCATCATCGGCATGAATGTGGGTGGGGCATTAGTCAAGTTGAAAGGAATGAACAACCACTCAAAGAGGCCTTCTTTGAACTTGAATGTTGTCTTCCACAGATCAATTTTCTCAGTCGGCACTTGGTGGTAACCTAACTTCAGATCAATTTTACGGAAAAACTTTGCTCTCTTAGAATGATAAAGAAGATCATCAATCCGGGGAATTGGGAACTGGTTCTTAACTGTGATCTTATTCACAGCTCTGTAATCCATACAAAGTCACCATGTCCCATCCTTATTCTGTACTAGAAAAATTGGGCTCCCGTAAGGTGAGGAGCTTGGTATCATGTGGTCGTTCAAAATTAGATCTTGAATCCGACATTTGATTTCTTCATTCTTCATAAAAAAACATTTGTATATAGTATCATTGGGAATAAGAGAACCGAGTTCCACATCAATTGATTGCTTTACCTGACAGTGCACAGGTACCCCAGTAGGCGAGGAAAATATGTCTTTGTACTCGACTATTCCATCCACTTGTTGTTGCTATGCAGAGAGACCCGGTACAGAGGTTTTGGAGGTTGCAATGACCTTCCATTCACCTTTTGATCAAACCATACAGAGGACAAATATCCTGGTTTGAGAAACCACCTTTTTGCACTGCTTCATAGGGATCAAAGAAACCAAAGTATTTGGGACTACCTTTGGTACCCCGTAGAGTTGATCTCCCAAAGTAATAGTGATACTATGGGGCCTAGATTCATAAACAACATGACACTTCCACATATATGGTTTTCCTAGAAAAACATCACAAACTTCAAGTGGGGAAACATCACACAATACCTCGACTTTGAAGGGTTTGATGTCATATGGCAGGAGACATTGTTGGCTGACATGGATGTCTCGTCCCTTTCTGATCCAACCAATGGTGTATGGTTGAGGATGTTACATCGTTGTGAATTTAAACCTCTTGAAAACCTCTAATGACATCAAGTTATTATGGCTACCATTTTCCATAATGAAATGGAGTGGTGTTCCCTTCACCCACATCTGTGAGTGGAAAAGATGCTCCCCTTCTTCAGGGTCCTCCATTTCCTCTAGTTGGACTTGTGTGGTAGTGATGGTGACACTAGGTTCTGCATCAATGATCATTCTTCCCTTTTTTGAATCAGAATTAGAGTTTGAGTCAGCATCTGACCATGGGGATTTGGTCTCAGCCAAAAAAAATTGTTTCTAGCAACAATCATCAGTTTTGTTCCAAGGGATATTGTGGAACTCACACCATTTTCCAATGTCCTTCTTCAAATTCCCATTACCCTTGTTTTTTGGTGGCTTGGGATGGTTATCCTAAGGTTGACCATTCTTTATCTGTCCTTTGGCCTAGAGGTTAGGGCCACCCTTACCATACTTTGGTTGTTGTGGATTTGCAAACCCAAACTCCCACTTGTTCTGCTTCTTGAATTTCTGCTCAATTTGGATAGCATATTGATCAATGACTCTCAATGACGATATGTCCAAAAACTCCATTTTGATTTGGATGTACCTGCGTAGAGCCCCATGATATTTTAATACCATATGCCACTCGTAGTATTTGATACCCATATTGGTGCACAAGGTATGGAAATTATTTTTGAGCTTTGGCACCGTTTGGCCCCTCTCTTACTGCATTGTGGTTCATGTTGTGTACTGGTCATCATAACTTCCAACATGGTAATATTGTTCCTTGAGAGAATCAACAAAAGCATCCCAAGTGGGTCCTAGCCCAAACATTCCATATTCATCCTTGGCATGTTTCTCACAGTAAGTCTCCCACCAATATCTGACATAGGGAAGGGCCTTAAGGAATGCGGAGGTGATCTTTTCATTGTTGGAAAAATTGTGGACAGAGAAATAACCCTCTAATAGATTTAAACATTTTTCCAAAGCGTCGACATCTATCTGGCCTTCAAATAAAGAAATATAAAATTTAACTTGTACCCTAAAGGGCATCACACCTATGAAGTGATTGTTGGTTGAAGGTGCCTCTGTTTTTGCCAACAATCGTCGAAGGATCTGGAAGAAATGATCCATCATCTAATTTTTTTGTCGCGCAAGGGATTCCTCGAGAAACAGTTTGAAAGGATCTCCTGTCATGTCGTCCCTCTTTTTTTCAGCCATGGAAGATAGCTTGGGCATGCGAGAGAAGTTTTTGTCAAGAGATACAAGGTCGAGACCCAACTCTCTATAGCCTGACCTCATCAGGGACATGCACCGAGGACGACAAGGAGCAGACTGCTATGATACCATTAATCCATATTATTTTAGGAAATATATAAAGAAAAAAATATAACAAAGATACAAAAAGTAATTACACAAAGATATGGCAAGGAACACAGTAATACAGTAAAGATAATATTATATTAATGATTGTCTGAAATACAAAAGGCTGTAAAATGCAAAAGCACACAAGCTAGATAGAATGGTAGTATCTTATCTATGAGAAGAGATGTGTCGGCTATGCTCATTTGTAAGAATTTGGTTACAATGAAGATACAAAGGCCTTTTTAACATAAATAATCAATGATAAAACCCTAAACATCCAAAAAACTAACCCTAGTAGATGAAACGCCAAAATTCATGTGGGCCCCGATGGGGTAAGTTGGTACATCAACTTCTTGGGGTCATAACTTTTGTATACAATCTCTGATTTAGGCGCACGATAGCTCATTGAAAAGAACTATACTAGGACTACACTCTTTTCGTCACACATTGGCTAAATCCTACTGTGTGATTTTCATGGGCCCAAAAAACATTATTTAGGGCCTCAAAATGACCTCGGAAGTTTTGGACCCAAAAACTAGGAAAAAACTGCCAAAATGGAAATTAGAGTTTGAGCTAGTGGAATAGGTGGGTGGACACCAATATCCACCTGGATTTGGAACAGTATTAGACAGTAAACTCTTCAAGGACACCAAAATGAATCCTAGAGTCATAAGAGAGTGTAAAGCCCATTTTTTCAACCAATGTCTCGGGAAGCTCTTCTAACACAGGAGTCAAGAACGAGGTCACATAAGAGAAAGTGGGAAGATTAGCCCTTTCTCCTTGTTTGATTGTTTGCAACATCGATTCGATTACTATGTATACATGGGTTTCATTGGTGCCAAACCTCTCTGTGAGGTAACGCCTTCGAAGCTTTAGGCATATTTACCCTATCCTTATGTGTGGTTGGACATGAAATCGCTCACCCAATCATTAATTGTGAGGTGGTATCCTTAGTGTCCATTCCTAGGTAGCTACAGAGATGACCACAAGTGGGACATTCCTATAGTACTTGGGGCATGTTGATGACTATTTTGGTCAAAATTTTCTAGACGAAAAAGCATTTCCAAGCTCCCCCCTCATTTCAAATCGTTCGCAAGAAAATTTTCATACACTCTAGTTAAAATTGGCACAATACTTGGAGAAATCATCATGCAAGACCTTTTCAAACTCATCGCATTATTTAAACTATAATATTTTACACAATTACACATGTCTAAAGACCCTTATATCACCCCTTATTGACATATACCCCACCGTATTTACATAGTAAAGAGGAAATAAAAAAATATTTAAAAATTAATTATGACCATGCCATCATTCCATATGTATCAACATATTTCTCATTACTCACTTTCCCAATATTTTATCTTACCATGCCCCTTGTTATGACTTTAACTTTATCGCAACCATACCAAATCCCCAAAACAAAAGATATATTATTATATCATTCTATCTTTACCATGTACGTGATAATGATCACCATGTTTAACAAGGTGAGAGTACTAGGGACCTGATCGACTGATATTCTTGATGGTGGGTAAAATAATGTTATTTGGGTTATGGCTTGAGGAATCATTTTCCAAATGGGTATTTTCCTAGTCATCAGCGGGTTTTATTAAATGGGTTGCAATTTGGATGTGTTTGAGATAGGCATAAGTGTGTGTGTTCCTTAGTGAGGTTTCATCACCTATCTCAAAACCATCTGATGAGACTACAAAGACATGATTTGAGCCTATGGGAGGGAGGAGGGGTGGACCTTCTTGATAATATCCCATAAATGACGGGTCTTGAAACATTCCTTTCCCAACATCAAAAAACGTCAAGAGATTGGATCTAACCCATATGAGGGGCAGAATGTTGTCTATGTTCCTAAAAATATTAGGTTTTGTTGCGAGGCACACCACAACACACTAAAACTATGGATTTCTAGTGGGTACCCATACTACCAAAATTTTGTAAGGTATTATTCATTACTTACCTAACTAGTTATTTGCTAATGATATTAATGTTTGTACACAGTCTCCAAAGTCAACTTGAGGAAAAGTCCGTTAAGCGTACCCAATTCCATTGCATACACCCTTTCTTTATGTCCTCATGAGACTTGAACCCTTTTCGGAAAAAAATCATCCACAACATTAAGCCCGAAGTCCTTATTCATACAACCCTGAGAAAATATCATCAACTGTCCTACTCCTGACACATAACCTTTTATTATACTCAATTGTTTCGATGACGACACTTCTACAACATTGTTGCCGGGAAAATGCAACAAGAAGTCCACCCATAACGAGCTATATTCTAGAGTCGATGATAATATCCTTATTGGGACCAATCATAATGCTACACATGTGTCAAAAGGAAACGAGCCCTCAAATTTTCATAGGATAAGATGCTTTACAACATACAAGGTGGGCCCCAACATTACCCTGCATTCCGGTACAGTCTAACATGACTTCCAATGGACATTGTATCTATATGTGGTGATATTTCATTGGTGTATCCTCATTAAATAAACCTTTTCATCGTCAGGAAACATCATGGAATTGATTCCTATTATCTATATGAGACCTATTGATGATGATATGTCTTGAGGAAAATCGTCGAATATCTGTCCCTAGCATGATTTGACGGTCCATATCAACCAATTTCCTGATGAAGACACCAGATATTTTTAAAGTTAAACTTTCTCTTAACCTCATATCACATAAATCCTCCATGAACATATTTTCATGAAAGTACAATGGAAGAGTTTTTCTATGGGTTGTACAAGTAGTTGAAACATGAAGTCTTATAAATGCACCATCCACCATCACCTCTTGCCACACTTTTTGAAGATAGATATTAATATAAAATGCATCAGTCGTCAGAAAATGTCCTCACAATATCTACATACGAAGTCATTTCTTTACAACATCCTGAATCCAATATTGAAAAAATATCCTCTCTAGAGACTCTACTACCCCGACGATGCATCAATGGTAAAAACCATTGAACTATCTTCAAAGAAATTAATAAATAATGGTATGATTCTGACTGGGATGAAATTGTAATGCATTTTACATTAATTATATAGGGTTTGGGGGAAATTGATAATAGAATGACCATGTTAAAACATAATCAACATCACTTGGTCTATTAAACCACTAAAAATGTAAACACTATTGTTGTAGAAGTTGGGTAAATTCTATTGTGAGTTGTAGATCTCAAGATAACGGTATGTAGTCTACAAACTTTGAAATTATTGTTATCTCTATCAAATTCAAAGGTGAAGTAACTTGGTTTTGTGTGTGTTAGCACTAGGAATCACCTTTAGATTGCATGGAAGGCAAGCCCAGTACCCATCAGGTTATATGTGAATGTAAGAGTGTTTTAAGGGGTCAAATGGAAAAGTCTCAAAATGATAATGTTCCAACTCAAAAAACAGGGCTAGGATGCACTAGCAATCAAGGTCTTGGCCAACTTCTATCAGTAATTGGGAGTGAGTATGAATAGAGGGAAGACTTCAATGAGAGGAATGTAGGGGTTGCTGTAAACATCAGGTATACAAACAGCCTAGGGAAGAAATATTGCTAACAGAAGATCTTCTTGTGTTCAGAAATTAAGGACACTAAAGAAACATCATGATAATATAATAATCAAACATACACCATAATATCACCACAACCCTTCATGTGAATCATTCAAAGCATGAACACTTTAGAATTAGAAGAAAACAAACTGAAAGAGAAACTGGTTTCTATTAACCAAGATGTATTAAATCAAGTACATAGCTAGTTCATAGTAACTTCATCAAAATATTACAGTATAAGGGATCCTTGCTCAACCATTCGAACCTACTAAAGAATTCCATCTATCTATTTATAATAAAAGGGAGGCAACAGCTAGAGGTACAAGCTGGCCTTGTTCCCATGAAAATCTCTAAGAATTTATTGCATCCAACAACTTGACTAACAACCTATGCTATAAAATAGGAAACTATTGGTGACTAATCCAACCAATCTTCAAACTAGCTTGATCCCCCTTTGTTGCACAACTCCTTCTTTGCCATGTGTCCTTCAGAAGCATGTGGTTGTCATCATGCTGTGAGTTGTTGTTTCTGCAATTCTCTCCATCATCGTCTATCCAAAAAGTTGTTAGCTTGACCCTCTTGGATTCCTGGTGTCTGTTGGTAGCCTCTTTGAGTAGCACTCTAAGTAGTGCACTTTGTAGTGCCTTCACCAAATTTCGTAAGATTCTATAGCACACTTCAAAACTAGACAAGTAGAAAAGGTAGCGCCAAACCTTCCTATCCCCTGTGAAAACTTTTTTCTCTACAAAATTTTAGGTAGCAAATTTCGGTAGTGACACTCTGGTGCGTCTCTGTGCAAATTCCATCTCTGCCAAAAATTTGGTAGCGAATTTAGGTAGCACCCATTGTGTGTCTCTGTGCAAATTTTAGGTAGCACCATAAAAAATGCAGCACCTACAGCTTGGACATGTGCAGAGAAAGTAGCAACCTTGAGTAGTATCAACACCATTATCTTTAGGTGATTTGTCAGCACTGTAGATAGCCCACAAGTGGAACACCAAAAATAGACTATTATGTAGCACCATAGCGCTACAGAATGTCTGCACTCTTAGTGTAGAAGGATTTAGTTCTTCACAAAAAGCATAAAACTCTGAACAATAAGCACTTAGAAGCCTGTATAGGTGGTAGAGGTAATGTTTCAACAACAGTTTATCCTCACAAAAAGGAACCATATTCAAAAATGGGGCTCACCTTTCACCAACTACTTCGTTACCCTGACACTTAAACTGACACTCTTTCTTGTAGAAGGAGGATTCTCCTTTGGCACAACAGGCTTCTTTCTTTTAGAAATGACAAGATTCTTCAGTGGAGCTATGCTCTCCTTGGCAGCTGGTGTATCCTTTTCAATAGTAGCTTCAACCAATACCTGCAAGTTTCTTTGAGCCACTTCATCTTGAAAATGTTGCAACTCTGCTTTGAGCTTCCTGTTCTGAGACTAAAAGCCTTTGTTCTACCTATAAAGGTTTTTGAGATGCCTATGGAGAGGCTGGGCCTTTATTGCTACAAACCTTACCAGGTCAAGGGTGTGACTATAGCCATCCATGAGTTCTTTCATCTTAACTCTGTCATACATGGCTTCTCCTTTCAACTGAGCTTCCTCCTTCCTGGCATCCCTAAGTTGCCTGATTAATATTTTGAATGTCTCAATGTCAGGTGGAAAAGTGACATGCACAGTCTCAACAAGATTTTTCATGGTCTCTTCTTCCTGCTGCATAGGAATTTCCTCGTCTGTCTCATCAGTCTTCTTTATACCTTTGCCTTTATCTTTCTTCTTTTGCACAGGGGTTTCTTCTTTCCTCTCCACAGGCTTATCAATTCCTTTACCCTTCTTCTTTTGTAGGATAGAGGATTTTGGTAGGGACTATTCTTCAAAAACCTCTATAGGAACTTATGATATTGTGAAAGGTTTCATTCCCTTTGTACTGGCTGCTGGAGGAGAAGGGGAGAAGTGTAGCTTCTTCCCTTTATTTGTTGCAGTTTTAGTAGTAGAAGGAACTTCTTCTAACTCTGGTGGAGGAGGAGGTGAAAAATATCTCTGTGGGGAATGACAAGCTTCCTCCTCAGTTCCTATGACCTCCTTGATGACCTTTGAAACTTGAACAAGAACTTTTCCCTTTCTCTTCTTGCTGTTACTTTCTTTAGCAGCATTGGTGGATGATAAAGGGCTTGCATTCTGTGATTGATGAGTGGCTTCTATATCCAACTTGAAGTGGGAAGCAACAACAAAATGTTCCCATGAGATGTCTTTCTTACCCAGTTCTTAAAAAACTAGCATTCTAATCAATCCAGAATGGAAGATGCTAGTATCCACATCCTTAGACTTGCATTGAATCTTGTCTGACATCTTACCTATGCTCCTTAGAAAATAGTAGGGAATATTCATTTCAATTTTACCAGTAAAATGCAGCAGAAGCCTTATATGGTACTGGTATAATGTGTTAAACCTCCCTTCATATGTAAAGTATCTCTCAATGATCCTCAATATCCTATCAAACTGCTAAGCAGCACCTTTAGGTAGCACAATGCGTATGCAGAGGATAGAATTGTTTAGAGGTTGTGAGCCTAGAAGCTATGGTGGGCGGATGTATTAGAATTTGACATATAGGTAGTGAAGTTTATAGGTTTGAAATGAGAGGAGACAAGGATAGAATGGTGTGAAGAAAGGTCTCCTTCAACTATGCAAGCCCGATAATATAAAACTCTAAGTGCTAACTCTCTTTGAAAATTTATTTGCAAAGGAGGAAACACGGGATGCTTGTGGAAAAAACATTTGTTTGAAGCCTCAACGAGATTTCAGGACGAAGTCAGGAACATCCCGACCTCTGAATCTACCTCAACATCGGATCTGGCAGCACTGATGTCGATTGGTCATAACTGAGAGTTTGTGTAGCGCAGCAATATTGAGTTTTTCAAAATCACAAACTGTTATCAAAGCTCGTAAATATGATATATTGAAGGCATCTTTTTAAACAACTCCTGGCACTGAAAACAAGGGAAATGAAATCAATGTTGTAATCATAACTCAAGGTGGAAAATGATGAACGGGAAAAGTGCTACGGAAACTCCTGATGAGTGGGCAGTGCTCCATTTCAAAAAATGATTGGATGGGTAAGAAAAGGACAAGGCGTGACTACGAGGGCATGAATGAGGAAAATGGCCTATCAAATCAATCTATTCATGGAGGGGATCGATCCTAGTGACAAATCATAAGGGGGAATCAAAGTTAAGTCATGAACAAAAACGGTCCTAAGTCCAAATTCACATGAGGATCAAAACATAAGTCACGACTCAACACTTTATTTATCAAGGGGGTCCTAACAAACATAATTTTAAAAGGGGTAAAATTTAAAAAATTAAAATCTAAGGCTTAGGAGAAGATGGAAACAAGCTAAAAAACCCAAGGAAACTTAGTGTGATAACAGTGTCAAAATTTTCATAGTTGAAGAATGTCTCGAGTACAGACTAGAAAAGAAAATAAATAGGTAGTCTCTAGGCCTACCCCTACTTCGAGACAATATTCCTTTAATATTACAAAAACGAGTCCCTGCGAGGGGAGAGAGAACCATATGAGTAGTGCATTCAGATTTTTTCATTTATATGGTTGGGTCAAGAGTAAACACCATAAAAGTTTCATCCATTTTCCCTTTGATATAAACAACAATCAAAAGAAAATATTTGTAAAGATAAAATCAAATAGACTCTTTTCTTTGCTAGGAATATATTTGGATTATTTTAGGAACGACATGAAGGAAAATATATAGCATAGATATAAAAAATACTTACACAAAGATATGGAAAGGAACAAAGTAATAAAGTAAATCTCGTATTCTATTAATGACTATCTGAAATACAAAAGAATGTAAAATGCAAAAGCACACGAGCTAGCTAGAATGGTGGTAGCTTATCTATGAGAAGACATGTGTTAGCTATGCTCATTCGCAAGAGGCTGGTTAAAATTAGGCTCCAAAGGAATGTTTAAAATAAATAATAAATGAGAAAACCCTAAACATCCAAAAACCTAACCCTAGGAGATGAAGCGCCAAAAGTCATGTGGGCCCCGATGGGGTAAGTTGGTACATCAACTTCCTGGGGTCGTAACTTTTGCATACGATCTCCATTTTAGGCGCATAATAGCTTGTTGGAAAGAAATATTTAAGGACTACACATCTTTTCATCACACTTTGGTTAAAGCCTATAGTGTGACTATGGAAGAACCAAAAACCGTTGTTTAGGACCTCAAAGAGGCCTTGGAAGTTTAGGACCAAATAACTAAGAAAAAACTACAAAAATGGAAATTGGTCTTTGAGCTACTGGAATAGGTGGGTGGCCACCAATATCCACCTAGATCATACCTCCCAACTTAGGAAGAAATGGTCTCCATTTTGTCAAGTGACTACATCATATGATGAAACTTTTGTTGAACCTGACACCTAGTGAGCCACTTGCCCTGATGAAGAAAATGCCATGCTTTGACGACCTTATACTTATAGAGTTTGATAGTCTGTTGGAGGGTGTCCTTTGTCTTGGTGCCCATGATCCGATAAATTGTCACCTTTTCGATGCAAGACGGATTTATTTTTGTAGGGGACAACTTCTTAGCCACATCTTAAGTGTCCACGAGAGGTGGAAAATATGGTCAGAGCAGTTCCACATTAAATACCAAGTGTAATCCAAGGAAAGGAGGAATACATAATTCAAAATCATTCTCACCCACAATGTTGGTCATGTTGTAAGGCCCGTATCGGAGTGGGAACAACTTCTGATGGGGCCTTGTGAGACACTCTTTTTGAAAATGAAACCAAAACCTATATCCCACCTGAAATTTATGCGGTACCCGATCCTAATAGTGGCACTACTTGTACTTGGCATTATCTTTCTCCACAATATCATGAACTTGTTGTTGGATGTGCTATATGCGCTCAAAATATTTTTCTTCCCAATTAGCCTGTTTCTGAGCATGGGATGACTCTTCCTATGTGGATGCAATGGGAAGAGCTATGTCAATGGGGCCAATGGTTGGAAACCCAAGCAAACTTGAAAAGGGATGTGTCTAATAGAGTTGTGGAGGGATATCTTTTAGCTATGTTGAACATAAGGAAGGATTTCATCCCATGTACATGGATGTTTGGAATTATACACTCCTAGTATATGGACAATCATCATGTTGACTAACTATGTTTGTCTATCATTCTGTGGGTGGAAGGAAATCGATTTGGTCAGCTTGGTGTCCATCATCAACCATAGGATGGGCCAAAAGGTGTTGAGGAACCTACTTCCTCGATTGAAGATAATAGTTTCTTGTAGCTAAAAATGAACCCAAACATGTGAAAAGAAGAGCTTGAAGGGGGTCTCGGCTATGATGCTCTTCTTGCAGGGTGCCAAAATTTCCATCTTAGAGAATCGATCTATGACCACGAAGACAACGTAATTTCCATTCTTGGTTGAAGGTAGACTAGAAATGTAGTCCATGGATATGGAATCCCAAGGCCTAACCGAAGTAGGAAGATGGGTGTATAGCCCTTGTTTCTTGATGGCGGGCTTGGCAATGGCATAGGAGATGTAGGATCTGATGTACTTGTGAATATCTTGTCGAATCTTTGGCCAATAAAAATGTTTTTGCAGTACTGCCACTGTCTTTTCTACACCAAAATGTCCTTCTACCTAGTTGTAATGAGCTTCCCCGATCAACTTCACATGCTCACTTGAAGGAACATAAAGGTGGCTCATATGGAATAATAATCCATCCCGGAGATGAAAGTTGGGAATTTTTTTACCCATGCTCAATGTCTAATAGGAAGTAGCAAAGTCATATTAGTTATTGTATAATTGTGGCCATCTATATGTCTCATGTCCAGAGGAGTTGAGAACTCTAGTGAGCACTGCCACTTGGGGTCGACTAAGGAAATCTGTGACATGGTTGGTGCTACCCTTGTCGTACATAATATTCAAGTGGAATTGTTGCAGGTATGTGGCCCACTTATGATGGAGATAATGTTTTAAATTTCCTTGTGTTTGCATGAATTGGAGAGGGTGGTGATCAGAGTGGATGATCATTTCCTTCCCCGGAATGTAATGCTTCCACTGTCAACATGCCTACACAATGGAGTACATATATTTTTCATAGGTGGGGTATATTTGAACATCATCAGATAGAGTTTCATTGTGATAGGCTACCAGATTTCCATTTTGAGTGAGGACTGCAGCGATAACATAATCTGAAGCATATGTCTCAATCTCAAGTGGTTGTTACAGTTCTGGTAGAATGAGGACTGGTGCTGAGAAAAGGCGTGATTTCAAATCCTCAAATGATTTATATTAAGGCACGGACCACACAAACGTGGCCTTCGTGCCACCCTTGGTCACTTGGCTTAGAGTCCAATATATATTAGAGAACCCCAAAACAAATTGTTGGTAGAAGTTAGAAAGGGCCAAGAAGTTATAGAGCTTGGTCATTGTCTTCGGGGATGACCAATAACGGATGACTTGGATCTTGGTTGGATCCACATGTATACCCTTCTCATTCATGATGTATCCAAAATATTGTATTCTCTACATGTCGAAGAAACACTCCTCAAAATTGGCATATAACTCGTGCTTTAGTAGGGTGCCCAATACTTGTTGAATATGCTCCAAATGATCCTCCCAAGTTTTTCTGAACATGAGGATGTCATCCAAATATACAACTACAATGGAGTTTGTGAATGGTCATAATATATCATCCATCATATTCTTGAATGTGGTCAGGGAATTAGTCAAGCCAAAAGGAATGACCAACCACTCAAATAGGCCTTCTTTGGACTTGAAGGTTGTCTTCCATAGATCAATTTTCTTAATTGGTACCTGGTGGTAACCTAACTTCATGTCAATTTTACTAAAAAAATTGGCTCCCTTGAGTTGATCAAGAAGATCATCAATCTGGGGAATTGGGCATCTGTTCTTAACTATGATCTTGTTCATCTCTTTTTAATCAATACAAAGTCACCATGTCCCATCCTTCTTCTATACTGGAAAAATTGGGCTCCCGCAAGGTGATGTGCTTGGTATCATGTGGCCCTTAAAAATTTACTCTTGAATATGCCATTTGATTTCTTCATTCTCCATAATAGAACATCTGTATACAATACCATTGGGAATAAGAGCACTATGTTTCATATCAATTGAGTGCTTTACTTGACACTGCATAGGTACCCCAGTAGGAGAGGGAAATATGTCTTTGTACTCTTCGACTATTCCATCCACTTGTTGTTTCTAAGTAGAGAGACCCCATGTAGAGGTTTTGGAGGTTGCAGTGACCTTTTGTTCACCTTCTGATCGAACCATGTAGAGGAAAAATATATCAGTCTGAGAAACCACCTTTATGCACTTCTTCGCAGAGATCAAAGAAACCACAATATTTGGGACTACCTCTGGTACCTTGTAGAGTTGATCTCCCAAAGTAATAATGGTACTATGGGGCCTATATTCATAAACAACATGACACATCCACATATATGGTTTTCCTAGAAAAACATCACAAACTTCAAGTGGGGAAACATCACACAATACCTCATCTTTGAAGGTTTTTATGTCGTATTGCAAGAGACATTGTTGGTTGACACATATGTCTTATCCCTCGTTGAGCCAACCGATGGTGTGTGGTTTAGGATGTTGCATCGTTTTCAAGTTCAACCTCTTGACAACCTCTGCTAAGATCAAGTTCTTTTGGCTATCGTTTTCAACAATGAAATGGATTGGGGTTCCCTTCACCCACATCTGTGAGTGGAAAAGACACTCTCCTTCTTCAGGTTCCTCCATTTCCTATGGCTGGACTTTTGTGGTAGTGATGGTGACACTAGATTCTACATCAATGATCTATATTCCCTTTTTTGGCTCAGAATTAGAGTTTGATTCAACATCTAACCCAGGGGATTTCATCTCATCCAACAATTACTGTTTGGAGTGACATTCATCAGTGTTTTGCAAAGGGCTATTGTGGAACTCACACCATTTTTTAGTGTCCTTCGACTTCCCATTACCCTTATTTGTTGGTGTCTTGGGCTGGGCTGGTTATCCTAGGGTTTACCATTCTTGCTCTATCCTTTGTTTTGGGGGTTAAGGCCACCCTTACCATACTTTGTTTGTTGTGGATTTGCAAACCCAAACTCCCTCTTGTTCTGTTGCTTGAATTTCTTCTCAATTTTGACAACATATCGATAAGCGGCTGCCAACGACAAGATGTCTAGAAACTCCATTTCAATTTTGATTTAGGTGGATATCGATGGCCACCCACCTATTCCATGGGCTCGAAAAATAGTTTTCCATCGTGGCATTTTTTAAGGTTCCAAAATTCTAGGGCCATTTTGAGGCCCTAAAAGACATTTTTTTGGGGAGTTGGGGCCCAAGTGATTGCCAAAGGAATTGAATTGGGCCATTTGAAAGTCATTATTATTGGTTAGACCTTTCCAACGATGTATTGAGCGCCCCAAACGGAGATCATATGAAAACGTTACGCTCCTGGGAAGTTGATGTATCAACTACCCCCATCGAGGCCCACAAACCTTTTGGATTATCATCTTCTGGGGTTAGGGTTTTGGATTTTACTTATGTTAAAAAGGCCTTTGGAGCCTAATTGTAACTAGCATCTTCTTTCAAATTTGAGTAGCTGTCTCATTTCTTCTCAGAGATAAGTTTCCACCATTCTAACAAGTATTTCACTCTATATTTTTACAATCTCTGTACATTTACTTCATTAATAGAAATCATGTATTAATGTATATCTTGGCCTCTGGTTATATTTATGATATTCCTTTGTTATATTATTGTTTTTCTTTCAATATCTCAATATATTTCTTTGTTATATCTCTGCTCTCATTTCCTACTGAAAATAATCAGGATTAGATTTGGATGTACCTAAGTAGAGCCCCATGATATTTTAGGACCCTATGCCACTCAAAGTCTTTGATACCCAGCTTGGTGCATAAGGTATGGAAAGTATTTATCATCATAACTTACAACAGGGTAATATTGTTCCTTGAGAGCATCAACAAAATCCTCCCAAGTAGATCCTAGCACAAACATTCTAGATTCATCCTTGGCATTTTGTTCACAATAAGTATCCCACCAATATATGACATGGGGAGGGGCCTTAAGGAGTGTGAAGGTAATCTTTTCACTGTTGAAAAATTGTGGACATAGAAATAACCCTCTAACAGATTTAACCATTTTTACAAAGCGTCGACATCTATCTAGACTTCAAATAAAGAAATATCAAATTTAACTTGTACCTTGAAGGGTGTAACACCTATGAAGTGATTGTTGGTTGAAGGTGCTTCCATTGTTGTCGATAATCGTCGAAGCATCTGGGAGAAATGATCCATCATCTCATTTTTTTTGTCGTCAAAGGGCTTCCTCGAGAAAACATTTGAAAGGATCTCATGTCTTGTCGTCCCTCTTTTTTTTAACTATGGAAGGTCACTTGGGCATGTGAGAGCATTTTTTTTCAAGACATACAAGGTTGAGACCCAACTCTCTATACCTTTACCTCGTCGGGGACATGTATTGAGGACAACAAGGAGGAGACCGCTCTAATACCATTAATCTAGATTAGTCTAGGAATGATATGAAGGCAGAGATATAAAATATATATATATAAAATAATTACACATAGACATGGAAAGGAACAAACTAATACAATAAAGATCATATTCTATTAATGATTGTATGAAATACAAAAGACTATAAAATGCAAAAGCACACAAGGTAGATAGAATGGTAATATCTTATCTCTGAGAAGAGATATGTCGGCTATGCTCATTCACAAGAAGTTGGTTGCAATGAAGCTCCAAAGCCATTTTTAACATAAATCATAAATGAGAAAACCGTAAACATCCAAAAACCTAAACCTATGAGACGAAACGCCAAAATGCATGTGGCCCCGATGGGGTAAGTTGGTACATCAACTTTTTTGGGTCGTAACTTTTGCATACGATATTTGTTTTAGGCACACGATAGCTTGTTGGAAAAAATATCCAAGGACTACACATTTTTCCATTACACTTTGTCTAAATTCTATCGTGTGATTGTGGTGGGCCCAAAAAATGTTGTTTAGGGCCTCAAAATTCCCTCATAAGTTTAGGACACAAAAACTAGTAAAAAAATTCCCAAATGGAAATTGGAGTTTGAGCTAGTGGAATAGGTGGGTGGAAACTGATATACACCTAGATCAAGAATAAGATTGGAGAGTAACCTCTTACAGGCCACCAAAATTAATCCTAGAATTATTAAAGAGTGTAAAGCCCATTTTTGCAACCAATGTCTTGCGAAGCTCCTTGTTGTCCCTTGACCAAGTTTTGGAGATCCTTGGTCATGTTTGACCTCTTTTGGGACTTCGACAGGCTAGTATAAGGCAAAGAGAAAATTGAAGCATAGATCGCGGGATCTCGACCCCTTTTTAGGGAAGTTTTTGGGATTAGGGTTTATGTAACGGGTATGGGATGCGGCCCATGAGTTTACCCATGTCTAGGCCAATTTTGTAATGTATAAATAGATATATAGGCAATGTAGGAAGAGGCCAATGTGTTAAGTGTGAATATTTTTGGATGCTTTGTGCATGCGACGTGTTAAGAACTTGCAGAGATAAGTGAAAGTGATTGTAAGAATCTTATATATAGACAGTAATAAGGCTTTGTGCTTAAACCTAGCTCAAGGAAGGAGGATCTGGCAAGGTGTGCACAGATATCTTGTCCTATGCAGAGTAGGTTTTGGTGGCTCTGTGCTTGTAGAGATTCAGAGAAGATAATAAAGAAGAGAAGATTTGGTGGGTGTAGCCCCACACTGGGGTGAACCATGTATATCCTGTGTTATGGTTTCTTTGTGCATTATGGTTCTATGTTGATGATGTGTTTTATGCTTAGTGTCAATATCTTTATGTATGATGCATTTGGTATACTAGATTAGTGCTTAGTAATGTGAATGAATGCTAGATCTGAGCTCTTTCAATATGTTAAGTGCTTAGATGTGTTAGATCTGGTTGAAGCGTTGTTCTGTAGTTAGGGTTTGGATCTGCGATGTGAATAAGGGTGAATTACTGAAGAATGTTAACTACTAAGTGCTTTGTTAAGTGGTATAATCATATATCTGTGTCCCAGCTAGGTTGCAGACATTTTAGTCCTGCAACCACCCTCTGCCTCTACCTGCAGAAGAAAGGTTTCCAGAACTCGAACTTCATCGGAATATCAATACAGCACAGAAAGGCACTTCACCATGATGAAGCAATATGACCTTTGGAGGCAATATGACCCTTCGATCGACACTCACTAATGGTCAAGAAAGAAGTTATGGCCCGAAAGTTAACCATTGGACCATTGGGACTGCGCCATAATGGATGGAATTGCATTGAATAAGGCTTTGCAGACCATTGAAAGAAACCATTAAGACAATATATATTTATTCCATCTAGCGTTGCACCAAGAAAACTTTTTCCAAATGTGATTATCCACGCCTGGAGAGAACTAGTTGATTTCGTACAGTGATCAATGAAACCTCATTGTTACATTGAGTATTGTTCACCGACCTGAGATATCAGATATTGAGTGTTCATGTTGGACGAAATTAGTGTAGCAGAAAAAGTCATCAAAGAGATTCTAATAGACCTCATGGCTGAGAACGTGATGTCCATAGGCATCCAAGCCTCATCGACGCGAGGAGTGCAAGCCTCCACGTCGACTGCTCGTGGATCTGGACCATCACGAGCTGTGACCTAGAAAAGAACCAAGCATTGTGATGACTTGGAAAATGCGAAGATAATTCCATCCATCCTACCCGAATACATCCCACCCTTGGCCAATGTGGTGAGTCGTGACAGTGTCCCGAGGGACTTCGAATACACAGTCATAACTGCGTACCTCCCGAAGGGAATACAAGCAGTCAGAGCGCAGTTGGAGAGGATTCCAACCTTGAAGATTAGTCACTATAACCTAGGAGACTGCAAGAGCTATGGCATGCTCGCACCTCACAAATATTTGACCAAGAGTAAGGGGAAGAAATCGAAGATTGTCCCCCAACCATGGACTATGGACATCATGAGGTCCACTGTCTTGAACGTAATGAAGATACGACATTTTGGAAGGCACCAGGAGGTTAGTGTGTGCATTAATCTCCTATTGTTGTGATTCCATGGAGGATATCTATGGTTAGACAGATGCAACATCGTCGATCTGACGTTGATCCATAGGATCATCGGATTGAGCATGCAGGGACCAGACCCACAAGAATTTTATCCAAGAAAGGCTGCAGACTGTGTCTTGGCATAGAAGATCAAAGACACCTACAATGATGTAGAGAAAGGGACACGAGGCTACAAGGTAGCCTCCATTCAGAATGGCGCAGTGCACCTGGCATGCTAGTTGTTTGTTGGTAACCTAGTAAGAAAGAACAAACCCACACAGGTCACAAGGTTTGTCATTGACCTCGCAGGAAAATGCATGGAAGGACTACAAATCAATTGGGCTAGTTACCTAGTCAATTAGCTAGAATTGGATTGTCACAAAGCTCAAGATCATGGCTATGAGTTCCATTTTAGCTGGTTGCTGATCCTCATCGCATTCACTGCTTGGGAGATGCTAGAAGGTGCGACCTTCCCTGACATTGATCCATTCGAGCCATTATCTGCGAAGTTCACCATGCTCTAGTATTTGAGCAATATAGGGAAACAATGGTAGTCGAATGCAATATTCCATACCTACTACCTACAGCTAAAGAGGGCTATTGAGTCTTTCCCTCATTTGACGTCGAACACCCTGGATAGGTTTAGACCCCTTATGAAGCTCCGCGCAGATAGGCATTTTATTTATATTACTGCGTGCACATACGAAAGTAAAGAAGAGCTTCAGTCCTACTACAAGCTCATAGAGGAGGACCTAGAAGAAATCCCTAAGGAATGGCCCGCAGAGTTCCTTATACCAATTGATCAAGAAGAAATGTCTGATCCCAACCTCATTGGAAGTCCGGTGGTTACTCGTGAAGAGTATCATGCACCCAGTAGCAGCAGGAAGAAAAAGAAGGAAGATGTACAAGAAATACACAACACATCAGAAGAGACTACTTCAGATTCAGCTAGCGAAGGAGGAGGTGATGAAGTGGACAAAGAAGAGAAAGGAGGGTAATAAGACAAGAAGAAGCAGGGTGAAGAAACATCGCCTAGGAACCCCCTTGAAGAGGCAGAGACACCCAAGAAAAGAAAGTCCCCCCCCACAAAACCTACATCACGAAATAAGTCAAAGATACAGACTGTGCTCATGGTCGATGACTTCGACTTCATTATCGTAGTTGTATCCAATGCATTAGAAGATATTTTGCATAGAACTGAAGCCAGACAAGAAGCCATGTATGATAGAATTGAGACAGAGCTAAGAGGAGTATAGCAAGCCCTTCACTCCAGCCGCGTAGTTCCCACTACGCCCCCACCACTAAAAGAACCAGAGTTGGGAGATGCACCTACCCAACTCTACAGAATAGTTGACGCGACTAAATCTCACATTTTTCACTTGCAGGAAGAAAAAGAATAGGCCACAGTGGAACTAAAGCAAGCACAAGAGGAAATAATAGGGCAATGCTGAGTTTCAAAATAAGAGAAGGACAACCTCCAAACCAAGTTCAAAGAAAATAAAGCGCAAATCCAATAGGAGAAAGAATGGTTTCTCGTGGAGCATGTCATAATTAAAGAAGCAATCAACAGAGAACTTTGCTATGTGACAGGCTTGGCATAGATGGAGGAAGACCTGGTGGAGAGTCAAGTGGCGAAGCTTGCAGAAGCCATTCATCAGATTCTCTATTGAATCTGATNGGCATAGATGGAGGAAGACCTGGTGGAGAGTCAAGTGGCGAAGCTTGCAGAAGCCATTCATCAGATTCAATAGAGAATCATATAACTAGAGCTACAAATAGTGCCAAGAACTCTGCAGGAAGTGTGAGACCAAAGAGAATCAACTGCCCAGAGCACAACTAAAAGGATCAAAGAATTAGTTGTGGAATGTAAACAACTAAGAAGTCGCAGTGTGCATACTTATGAGCACCTTACCGAGGACCCTGAATTGAAGACACTGGAGTCGTAGCTACAAGAAGCAAAGCAGCAAGCAGCAGTAGTACAAGTACAATTGAAACTTCTGTCAGCAGTTGAGAGGATGAAAAGATCCCAAGAACAACGCATGGTTGTAGAAGGTCCATGCCATACAAAGCAAAGTCATGTAAGTGACTCAAAAGCTCTAGCCAGTCTAGGATGCAACTTGCTTACTTTTTGAGGAGATTGAAGGCTGAAGAACATAGCTAGAACAAGTAGTCACTTCAGTAGAACACCATGTAGAAGGACCCGTGAACGACGCAGTTATTCAAGAGTTTGTTGAGAAGGAGGCCTTGGCACAGCAACAGGTTGAAGCAACTCGAGCCAAGTACGAAGATTTTGAGGCAAAGTTACCCAGACCAGAGTGACTCGGGACAAGTCATAGGTCAGTGTTGGGGGCATGTTGGCCCTTGACCAAGTTTTGGAGATTCTTGGTCATGTTTGACCTATTTTGGGACTTTGACAGGCTGGTCGAAGGCGAAGCGCAAGTCAAAGAAGAGATCGTGGGATCTCGACCCCTTTTTAGGGCAGTTTTTGGGATTAGGGTTTATGTAAAGGGTATGGGATGTCGGCCCATGGGTTTACCCATGTCTAGGCCCATTTTGTAATGTATAAATAGATATCTAGGCGATGTAGGAAGAGACCAATGTGCTAAGTGTGAATAGTTGTGGATGCTTTGTGCATGCGATGTGTTAAGAACTTGCAGAGCTAAGTGCAAGTGATTGTAAGAAGCTTGTGTATAGACAGTAAGAAGGCTTTGAGCTTAAACCTAGCTCGGGGAATGAGGATCTAGAGAGGTGCTCCCAGATCTCCTATCCTATGCAGAGTAGGTTCTGGTGGCTCTGTGCTTGTAGAAGATTGAGAGAAGATAATAAAGAAGAAAAGAGTTGGTGAACGTAGCCCCACACTGGGGTGAACCACGTATATCCTATGTTATGGTTGCTTTGTGCATTATGGTTGTATGTTGATGATGTGACTTATGCTTAGTGTCGATATGATTATGTATGATGCATCTGGTATACTAGATTAGTGCTTAGTAATGTGAATGAATGCTAGATCTGATCTCTTTCCATATGATAAGTGCTTAGATGTGTTAGATCTGGTTGAATACTAAATTGTTCTGTAATTAGGGTTTGGACCTGCGATGTGAAAAAGGGTTAATTAATGAAGAATGTTAACTGTTAATTGCTTTGTTAAGTGGTATAATCACAGATCTGTGTCTCGGCTAGGTTGTAGAAATTTGAGTCCTGCAACCACCCCTGCCTCTACCTCAGGTGAGACTTCATCTGCTTCATAGGTGTTTCTGAAAGGGCCGGTAGTTAGGGTTTGTTTGGTGTGTTGTTGAAGCGTTGAACCCTGGGTCTACCCCTGTGCCAACACTCCTCTAACACAGGAGTCAAGCACAAGGTCTCATTAGGGAAAGTAGGAAGATTACACATTTCTCCTTGTTTTAGTGTTTGTGGCATCACTTCGATTACTATGTATACATGGGTTTCATTGGTGCCATGCCTCTTTGTGAGGTAATGCCTTCGAAGATTTAGGAATATTTACCCTACCCTTATGTGTGGTTGGACATGCAATCGTTCGCCCAGTGATTAATTTTGAGGTGGTATCCTTAGTGGCCATTCCTAGGTAGCTACAGATGTGACTGCAAGTGGAACATGCCTATAGTACCTGGGGCATGTTGATGACTATTTTGGTCAAAATTTTCTAGAAAGAAAAATATTTTCAAGCTCCTCCCTCATTTCAAATCGCTTGCAAGAAAAATTTTGTGCACTCTCGTTAAAGTTGACACAATACTTGGCAAAATCATTATGCAAGGCCTTTTCTAACTCATTACATTATTTACACTATAATATCTTACACAATTACACATGTCTAAAGAACCTTATATCACCCCTTATTGATATATGCCTCATCGTATTTACATAATAAAAAGAAAATAAAAAAATATTTAAAAAGTAATTATGAACATGTCATCATTCCATATCTATCAACATATTATTCCTTATCATGGTATTACTCACTTTCCCAAGATTTTCTCTTACCATGCCTATTGTTTTGACTTTAACATTATCCCATGCCATACCAAATCCTCAAAACAAAAGATATATTATTATATAATTCTATCTTTACCATGTACTTTTCCACTTGTTAACTTTATTACCCAAAATCCAAAGCTTCATATTTGGATTAATTTATTCCATATCATGAAACCACTAAAAGATGTTCCTTACAACTTATGCTAAGCAAGCAAAATTCCATACTAAAAATCTTTATGACATACGTTTTCTTTATATTGAAGAGTGTTTTATTTGTGGATGCACCTATACATCTTTACCATCAAACTTATGGAGTATGACTCCTTTTTTAGTCGTGGAATTGTATTGGTCACCATTTTAACAATTTTCAATTGGCATTCCGTGATCGAGAACGGAGAGTTTCATCACGGTTGTAACTTAATAAGAGACCATATCTTATAAAGGAAATGGGGAAGTAGAAGTAGAAGTGGTTGAAGAAAGTTATCCACCAAACTTTAACTTTCCTTCGACTAATCATAAGGCACATTTACTTATCGAGGTAAGGGATATTTTTAGTGAACCTTTTTCTTTGTTTAGTGATCCTTATACCATGTTAAGACCAATTGTTTCGTTCAATGTGGTTGAGACATTGATACCATATGTAAGTGGGACTAGGGGAATCTCTTTGATTTCCACATTACCTTCTCTAAGCACCAATGGATATATAATGTCTATGCCATTTTCTACGGGTCCCTCCATTTATGGGACATTGTCTGTGTCTTATTTTCCATCATCTTATCCCCATTTTGTTGGATAACTAAGGAGATTATTTCGCAAGGTCTTCAGGTTGCAGATATGGAGTGCTGAGAGACTACATGACCAGCAATGTCCACTTTCACAGATGGAGACCCTTCTCACCACCACACAAGTCAGGATTTTCAAGATAGCATCCACCACACCCGTTGACTTCCAGAAGACAATGTGCCTTCATCCATAAGGTAAAAGTCAGGTATTATGGTAAGTGTTATTTCAATATTTGAGGCATTTGAACATGTTGTATCTTAGACTGTTTTATATTTCATGACATATGCTTGGGCATTATGGATTTTACCCTATTTCACCTTGGTGGTTGACATTGTTCCCTAATAAGTGGTCTTTTCTCAGGATGGGTTTGCTACTAGGAACTCCCTTGAAGATCCATCGTACCATTCTCGGTCATACTTACCACTTTTCATGACTTAAAAACCCCCCATTTCATTATCTCTTGGGATTTTAGGGTGTATTGACCCAAGAAGGGGTTGTCCCTCATTCTATGGGAAGAAGGGGTTGAAGGCCCAGAGGGATTGTTGTTGGGTAAAAGACAAAATCCTACTTATAAACCTTCCAGATGCTTCACCCAGGGATCACCCAAGAAAGAAAGGAAATGGTTATATGTAAGAAAAGGGGGACCCACAAGAATAAAGATTATAAATGCTTAAAAGGTAAATTGAAGGATAGGAGGTCTCATCATGAGACGACCTATAATGATCATGGATATCTGGTTGTATGAATTTACCATCATCTGGTCACCCAGCCATGGTAATGGATCTCAATTGCATGGATGAGAGAAAGAAGGTCTCATCACGAGAAAGACTTATCATTTCCCTCAGGTATTTTTGAGTGACACCATCATTATCTAGAAACCACGCCAGGACAATGGCCTTCGAATTGTCCTTACATCATGAAAGAAATAATGAATGGAAAGAAAATGGGCTTGGAAAATGTGCATTGCAAACGAAGGTGCCACACACCCTCTACAAAGGAACTCATGAATGAGACACTACAACCCCTTGTATGTCATGAATCCCATGCCCAATGAGTCTTGACCCTTAACCACTTTATCCACTTTACATGGCTTAGAAAGGGATCACTTGGGAAACACTCCTTGACCTAGGAAAGATATACCCAATAGGATACCTCATCAACCCTCCCATATCCAATCTTGGAAAGTTGCATATTGTCTTTGAGCACTTACTTGTTTGACATGGTAATCTTTGATGCACATGCTTAAGTGGCTCATTTATTGGTTTTATTTACTCATCATGATATTTTGACTTGAGATCCTTGGAGGGCGTGCTTATTTGTCTTTGAAGGACATGGTTGGTGGTCAATTTTGGAGGAACAAGCCTATCTTGGTCTTCCATGGGGAATGAATCCCACATGTTGATGTCAAGGGCCTGCATGCCATATGAGGGAGTCATACCTTCGAAGGCCTAGAGGACACCTTTGACGATAAGACCTAGCCCTCACATGCCAAAATTTTTTCCTAGGAGTGGAAAAACATCATATTTTCGAGGCTTGACGTCATTCTTGAGAAGATTGAGGTGGTGATGGCTACACATGGCACGTTTTGAAAGAAGAAACCCTTGGATCATGAATAAAAAGGTTGGATAGGAGACACATGGCCTTTGGAGGCCCAACCCTACCATCTCCAACTCAACGTTTGGTCTAAAATTTCCAAAACGTCCCTCCTAAAGGAGTGACATCACTCTTAGGGTTTTCATTTGTGCAAAAAGTAGAATATAAAGTGAATTATTTAACATTATTTGTGTAAATGGGCAAGATTAGGGTTGTTTATCCCTATTCTTGTGGTTTACCCTAGTATTATGTGGACAAACTATGTTAGTGACATTTTGTATAAATAGAGATCATAAGATCTCATTTTAAATCATATCTCTCCCATTTGGAGAGGCCTTGGACTAAAATTTTTGCTATATTTGGATATTTTCTCTCTTGTGCTCTTGTGTATGGCTACTTTCTTGATTATTGGTTGGTGGAACTGATGTGCTACCCTTGGAAGGCTCTTCTTTTGATATTTTGGTGGTTTGTCTTAGCATTTTTCCTTGAATTGGTAAGGATTTTACTTTGTGGTATCATTTGTTATTCAATAAAAAATTATGTTCCTATATATATAGGTGGGAAGTATAATGGCATACACACCCACCATAGCCTCCATCATTTTATGCTTAAGTATTGTTGATTTAACAAGGGTTTACTAAAAGAAGTATAAGTGCATACACCCTCTTAGTCTAAACCCTAGATAGTGATACTTGTCTTGGGGAGTAAGAGGATTTACACCCCGAAGGAAGTAGTACCTTTATATCTTTATTTTGTTGACTCCATTAAACCAATCATTAAAGGGACTAGTCATCACTTCTTGCATTGGAGATATAAAATTGTTGCTTTGGGAAACATGAAATTTCGTGATTTTGAAGTTGTTCCTAGTGGAATCAAATCTATGTTATAAATGCTTTCTTGAGCCACTAGGGTGTTTAATTTATCCAAGTATTTCTTGTCGTTTTTAAAAATTTAACCTATATACATTAGGGCTACAGAAAACCCTAATCAAACTCTTTAATGACTCCTAATTTAACCATTGAAAATTGCCTAAAATATGCCCACACAATCTACTAAGTACAATGCATCTTTTGGCAAGTTTGGAGCAAGTTTTAGTAGTTAAATATATTGTTGTAATTACAAGTTTTTTACGGCCATAAGGTTGATAAATATCACTACAGTTAGCATTTTATGACATCCTTTCTTCTTGTGCTAAAGTCTTGTTCTATCATTGTTGAGCTAAACTAGTTTTTACTAGCTTGTCTTGTTCTTATTCAATTGGACTTTTAGTACATATATTGCAGCCCTTATTATATTTTGTGTGCTGATATATATCATTGATAATTTATGCAATTAGGGACATCAATATTAACTTTATTTTCCACTTAACATTACTATATGCAAGTGTGGATTTTCTTGTGTCTCGGGCAGGTACAAACACCCTTTGCATGCATCCAAATACTTCGCAATCTTAAACCACCTAGAGACAAGTCATAAAAACAATATTTCCTATTCCACCATTGACCTTTAGAGGGATACTTATATTCTTTCCCTTCCATCCATATCAATGCCCCCGTGGTCACTGGGATCACCTCCCTAGAGTGACCTAGTCACCCTTGAAGTGTGGGACCTATATCCAGGTGACAGTGGGTATAGTATCCCTTAGTTGTTTCCATTTTGGTCGTTGCGTCAAGATTTTCCCAACCTACAAATTGTGTGATAACACATCCATTAGTCTACCTAGTGTTCCTATGCCCATCCCATCTATTCTGATGCTCATTGACAAATATTCTTCTAGTGGGGGGTAGAGCCTTGGTTTCAACATGGGAGGTGGAATTCCTTCCACCCCCACCATTCCTATGAGAATCCTGACATTTTCAAGTGTTGGTTTACCTTTTGGATGGAATATTCCTAGTGGTTTTGAATATGTACCTAGTCAGGTTGAGGGAAACAATATGACAAGAGGGTTTAATCTCCCATGGGTTAGCACACCTTTTCTTGAGGGCACATCCCTTGGGGGAAACGTTTCACAATGGGGAGGCTTTCCATTTTAATACCTTTGATCCTAGGGGATTCTTCCCTAGGAATAGTTTTCAGAACATGTTTCCATTAGGGTCTCCACCTACCCCTAGGGGAAATCCCCTCGAGTGCATGTCTAGTATTGGGAGAAGTCATGAAACTATAAGTGCCACCATCCCTTGGGGCACTCACTCTTTTGGAACACCACAACCCTTCAACGCAAAAATTTAGGGGGAATACAAGCTTCATCTAGGATGTCATAAACTTCATCCTCTTCCCAATATTTATTTGTGGATATGTCATTTCCCTTCCTTGCAATGTTAGACTTACCTGACTTGTCACTTTTGAAAAATGACCCTATTTCCCACAACCCTTCATGGTCAACCCTTCATGGTCAGTCATGCTTGCTGATTTAACATTAGACATGCCAAAATTTGATGGAAAGTTGGGGGAACACCACTCCATGTGCATCATGACATATCATTTGTGGTTCTCATAAAATTCTTTAATGGTCGATAGTGTGAGGTTGCATCTTTTCCAAATATCCCTAACTCGGAGTGCTGCCAAATGGTATATTGAATTAGAAGTTTCTTCCATTAAAATTTTTAATTAACTAGAAATGGTGCTTCTAACACATTACCAATTTCTCATACAATATGATATTAGAACATATCCCTTGACATCTCTGTGGCATGATACCTCCACCCACATTTTTGATCATATACATGAGTTGATATGAAGACATAGAATGATAATACCCAAATTCTAGAAAAACTCCTAATGGAATGGTTTACAATGTCCCTCTCACCATACATTGTCAAAAACTTAGCTATGGAAGGCTCGATGATTATCGAACAGAAATCCATCATGTGACATCCCCCAAAATAAAATATTTCTTGAAATTTAAATTTGTTGGAAATTTATTCTGTTTTTAGTAAATTCGAATTTGGAAAATATTTGCCATTTATGGAAATTCCGAATTTCGAATTTGATATTTGTAATTAATTATTATGATTGTTGGGCAGAGATTTGATTTAACTCAACTAACTATTTGACTATGACACTTGTATAAAAACAGAATAATTATATTAATTGCAGGAGGACAAATGGAACAACCATGTTAAAATTAGCTGACCATGACTCCATGAGTGGGGAACATGTTGGAACTACCTCTAGGCTGATTATTACAAGTGGAAAATCAGAGATTTGGCCATTGGCAGCCCCTGAAAATCAGGTATTTAGAAAGATGTGAAAATTCCCAAGGGAGGGAAAAAGACCTGGGCAAAATTGATAAATAACATATGTGAGGAGGCAGGACATTGCCAAGTATGCTGGCGAAAAAGATTTTGAGTTCTCTTACTGTTATGAACACTATGGATTGAGTATGAGGCAAGAGGAGTCTACTGGAATGAAAAGACATTTGTTGAGGAGGATATTCCAAGTTTGCCCTCATGGATTCATGGTCAGGCTAGGGGGTGAATCGAGCAAGTGTTTTCACTGCCCTGTTTTATGGTTGGGAGGAACGTGGTTGTTCCCTTTGTCTTCCCACAAGCTGGTTCAGATTTGTTAAATCTAAACTAAAATGCTATCCATTTTCTGTTTAAATGCTCGTATATTTGATGCAATGTATTCGTTAAATCTGAATTGAAATTATGTTCCATCTCTTTGAATTATTTAGGCACAGTTGTAATGAATCTATTTAATTCGGTATGGATACAATAACTTCGGTGAAATCTGTTCAAGGATAATCAGAAGTAAATTATATGGTTAAATTATGGAATAGTCCCTTTATAAACTAGGTTCTTAACACGGAGGTAGTTGTAGGGTAATTACCAGTATTTCGAAACTCCAGTGTACAGAATCTATCTATTGTAAATGGAATTGAACCTGAGAACTTTACATAGGATATTTATACTTCGGTAAGAAAATCATGCGTCAAGTTACGATAATGAT
>JASDQU010687783.1:36210-47729 GCA_032191745.1 Picea mariana
TTCTTTCTTTTTCTTTTCTTTTCTTTTTCTTTTTCTTTCTTTTTTCTTTTCTTTTCAAATTATTTGCAGAATGAAAAATCATTTGTCAGCAAAAATACTAGAGACAGATAATATCTCAGTCTCTCGTTGATTCCTATAATTTATAGGGTGATAAAAGCGGCTCCACCTGGGGATGGTACTTGCCCTGTGAAGTGCCAAGAATCCTGGTTCCTTTCATTTTGAGATTTTTTTCCTAGCAGCCTTCATTGGTTTTATTCTCACAAAACAAAAAAAACAGTAGTCAACAGCTTAGGGCCTTCTCTTCGGGCTTCAACCGACTGACGAATGTTCTTCACTCAGAAAATGCAAGTGAAAAAATGAAAATTAAAATGGTATGTACAATGGAGAGTGAAAAATCTAATCTTCTACTGAGGTGGTACATAATGTTTCAACATTCTACCATTCACAGGTGCTCCTAGCAGATCTGACCCATCAGCGTTGTTTAGCAAGAAAGCATTGTTTCCCCTGAAAGCTTGGATCATGTATGGTCTTGTCCACAGATTATCAAATTTTCCATGCTTTCCCTTGTCCTCATTCCTGGCATCCTATCTCAATACCAAATCTCCTAGCTCAAAATCATCCTCCTTGGTTTGTTTGTCAAAGATCTTCTTGACGTTTTCTTGGATGACCTGAGTTTTGTTGAAAACATCTTTCCTAGATTGTTGCAAATGGATCATCTGGTTGATCCTTCTCTGTGAGTCATTTGGCTCATCTTGTACCTCTTGAAGCAACTTCATGACAGGGAATCCTAAAGAAGTGAGGAAAACTGCCTCTGTACCATAGACCAGCTGGTATGGTGACATACCAATCGACCTTTTGGTGGTCAATCTGTAAGCCCACAAAGCAAACACCAACTTGTTGTGCCATGATTTCTTGTTTTCCTGCAATGTTTTCTTGATAATATTTACCAGGGTTTTGTTTGAAGATTCCGCCAACCCATTCCCATGAGGGTAGTAGGCAGTGGAATGCCCCAAACCAATGTGATACTGGTTGCAGAAATCTATGAGCTTCTTTGACCGAAAGGCAGCTGCATCATCAGTTATAATATTTCTAGGACATCCAAAGCAAGAAAAAATATTATTTTCAAGGAATTTGATAATAACAGAGTCAGTGGCTTGCCTTCTTGGTATTGCCTCGATCCATTTGGTAAAATAGTCAGTGGAAGTGAGAATCCACCTATGCTGGCCTGAAGACAAAGGGTGTATTTCTCCAATGAAGTCGAGTCCCCATTGTTGGAAAGGGGCCTCAACTGAGATCGGTTTCAGAGGTAGAGGGAGGAGTTTCCTTTTGCCTTCAAACAGTTGACATTGATGACATGCAGTTACCTTTTGATGTACATCAGCAAACAGGGTGGGCCAATAGAATCCAGCTCTGAGTATTTTGTTGGCTGTGACTTTCCAATTCAAATGCCTACCACATTCTCCTGCATGAAACTCTTGTAACACTTTATCAGCTTTATCTTTCAATAAACAATTTAACAAAATGCCTCCAGGATCTTTCCAATACAAATTGCCTTCTAGAATACAGAATTTTAAGGCTTTCAACTTTAAAAATCTAGCTTTAGTCTTAGTCAAACCAGGGGGAGCTTGTAGATTTTGCAAAACGAAGATAAGGTCTGTGTACCATGGAGAGTTGAGAAATACCTCTCTCACGTTTGGAGTCGCCATCTCGCCCTGTTCATCTGCAACATCTAGAAAATTAATGTCAAGAGCATGGAAGTTAGATTCAACCATTAATTTAGCAAGGCCTTGACCTTTGATTAGTTTCGTAGGCTTAATCTCTATATCATATTCTAAAATTACAACAATCCATTTTCCCCTTCTTCCATCCGGATTGTCCTATGTCAAGATGTCCTTTACTACCGCATTCGGAGCATAAGCTATGGTGTGGGAATGGAGAATGTAGACCCTAAAGTCTTTTATGGATTTTACCATAGCAAAAGCTTGGTTCTCCATTATCTTGTAATTCAGAGCAGCATCTCTCAATGCTTTACTAAAGAAATCTATGGGTTGTTCATACCCTTCGTTGTTCTTTTGTAGTAACACCGCTGCTATAGTATGTTCAGAGGTGAAAGAAAAGAGATAAAAATCCTTAGTAAAATCAAGACTGATTAAGACAGGGGCCTCTGTGAGTGCTCGTTTGACTTGTTCGAAAGACTGTCTGGACTCAGAGTCCCACTTTATTTTTACGTCTTTTTTAAGCATATTTGTAATGTTTCTAAGGAGCTCGGCCAGATTGGGAATGAATCTTCGTAGAAATTTTATTCTCCCGATAAAAGACTGTAGTTCTTTAAGGTTTCTAGGATGTTCTAATTTTAGTATGCCCTCAATTCTGCAGGGGTCTATTTTGATTCCATCTTTGGAGATGATGTGTCCCAGCAGTTTGCCTTCCTCTAACCCAAAAAGAATCTTCTTAGGATTTAAAGAAATCCAAAACCTTCTACATTTCTCGAAGACTCGTCTGAGGTGTCTTAGGTGTTCATCATCAGATCGGGAAAACACAGTTACATCATCTAAATAGACAATGATAAACTTACCTGATTCTTCCACGAAAGTGATATCTATCGCCCTCTGGAATGCGGCTCCTGCGTTCATCAGCCCAAAAGGCATTTTTACATACATGAAAGTGCCCCATGGTGTGGTGAAAGCAGTTTTGTCTTGGTCGTCTGGGTGAACTAAGACCTGATTATAACCCGAGAAACCATCTAGTAGAGAAATTCGACTGGACTCGAACACCTTTTGCAGGATGTAGTCCATTTTCGGCAAGGGGTAATTATCCTTCAGGGAGACTTTATTCATATTTCAGAAATCTATGCAGAGTCTGATTTCCTTGATTTTCTTACGTGTAGGGACCAAATTAGATACCCACTTGGAAAAACGTAACGGAACTATGATCTTGGCATCGTACATTTTCTTGATTTCCTTTTCTATCAGAGGGAGCAACTTGGGATTTATCCTTCTAAGTTTCTACCTAAACGGTTTTTGGTCTTGTTTTATTGGAATCCTGTGTTTTATGATGCTGGTATCATAGGCTTTCAAATCTTCATAGCCCCAGGCAAAGACATCCGAATATTCTTTAAACAGCTCAATATATTTGATTTTTTTCTCTGGGAGTAATGATTTAGACAGTTTGACTATCCTAGGTTTCTCTTTAGTCCCTATATTACAGTATTCTACCTCTTGTCCATGGGCTTCGATTTTTGGTTTTTTGGCTACATCGTTAAAGTCAAACAAGTCCTCTAAAGGAACTAGACCTCTAGGAAAAACATTGCTTTTCAACTGTAAAACATCAGTGTCCATTTCATCATCACCTAATTCTCCTGAATCTACGGTATTTACACTATCAATTTCAAAATCAGAACTATTTACATTTTCATCTTTGTTCTCTAAATCTATATTTGTACATTCAAAATCGTTTTTACACTGCAGAAAGTCTTCGATTTGATCGTCATTACCAAACACTTGCCAGTACCTGATATTGTCGAGAACGGTAGGTCTACATTTCACCTCAACAGTGTATGGACGAGTTGGGCAGAAAGGAATCTTACAGGTGGCTGCTGACGTGGCCAATCCGTCCGCCAGAATGTTTTGTCCCCTCAGCATTACCTGCAAGTCAACTTCAGTAAAACATCACAAAGAATCAAGAACATCATTCCTATAATATCTAAGACGTGGGTGTTTCACAGCGTACTCACCTTTGATTTTCTTGATTATCAATTCAGAGTCACCTCTGACCATTATCTGTTTAGCACCAACTTTTTTCAAAAGTTTCAGACCAAGCATCAAGGCTTCATACTCAACAATATTGTTAGTACATTGGAAATTTAATTTGTAAGAATGGTTTTCTGAATACCTGTTTCTGTGATTATGCAGCCATACTCCTGCTCTAGCTCCTTCTTTGCTCACAGCTCCATCAAAATCCATGCTCCATAAATTAGCGAGCAACTCTTATGTTATCACGTTCTTCATCCTTGTTGCCTCAATGATTTCTTGGCCTTCATCTTGACTAGATGTGTCTTCCATCAGCTGAGTATCTTGCTCTTCCATGTCACCATCATTGTACAAGATGAATGAATCTAAATCGGAATGTGTCGAGTAGAGGGGATAGTTGTGCGGTTTTTCTTGGCTACTGACCATGTATTTCATCAATGTTTCTCTGTATAGCCTTCTTTGTTGCCTGAAAACTTGGATAGTGGCATAAGACATATCCAATTGTAAGGTTCCTTTCAACTTATCCCCCCAGGATCGGGATAGAAACATTCCATACTTCGGCGGGATGTTTGCAACTACCACATCCATTACCATGCTCTTCGCAGGAATCTGAACCAGGGTGATGCATAGGTATTTAATTGAACCAATACATCTAACTTTATTGGAGTTGAATGAGTGTAAATCCTTGTAAGGTCTAGTGACCTCCAGTCCAAGTTTCTCCATTACTACTTTGGGCATCAGATTGTGAGAAGCACCCAAATCCAGCATGGAGTTATGCAAGATCAAGTCATGTATGTTTAGACTGATGTAAAAAGGAGCGACCTCACCAGTATCATCTCAACCATCTACTTCAGGTCTGAAAAGAAGCTCGGGTTGATCATCAGTAAGGTTCATAGTGTCTAAATGATTCACTGATCCAATGGTTAAGGCCTTCATGCCTATGTCAGGCTCGATGGCCAGTGCTTTAATCACCTGTGAACGATAATCGTCTTTGTTCATCAACTCTATAAGTGGGATAGGAATTTTTACTTTGGCCAATTCCCCCTCAAGGCTAAAAGGTGTAGAGGCTTTGCCTTGGCTCATCAATTCTGGTTTGTCCACCAAATTCTTCTACTCATAAGTACTCGATGGATTAATAGGTGAAACCTCGGGCTGCGACGACCTTTTCAGAATGGTGACATTTTTATTTACGAGAGCATCGGCATTACTCTTCTCAGGAATATTCTCAGTAGTACTCTTCTCAGCAGTACTCTTCTCAGGAGTCTTCTCGCCAGATGGCTCAGAGGTCTTCTTGGTTTCGACTACCTTCTTTGTTTCAGTCATCTTTTTTGGTGAATTTCCTTCTATCTTTTTACTCCACAGATTGTACTGCTGGTGTACCTCCAAGATAGCATTTTTGAAGACATGTTGTTCTGCATCTTTAGCTTCTTCACTTATTTTTGTTTGATTGAGAAGAAAGAGTTCTTTCTCTTCTTGGGTAAGGAAAATAGCTTCCTTGTCATGAATGCCCATGAGATTGATGTGAGTGTCCTCCAATTCCTCAATCACTTCCTCCCCTTCATTAGCATAGTTTTCTTGCAGAGGAGGTATGATCTACTAATCTGGACCCCTTTTCTCTCTTTGATCCCTAGGATCTCTCTGTCTAATTTGAGGAGAGTTTCTCCTAAAGTTAGGGTTCCGAACATGAGGAGCGAGTGGGTTTTCTCTCGGAGGATTTCTGTCTGACACAGTAAGTCTTTCCATCATTCTTTCCACTGCTCTGGCCAAAGAATCCAATTTGGAGTCTGAGGTCAATGTGGAAGGTTCTTATTTGATTGTGACTCTCCTTTATAACCTCTGACATGCCCTTTTTGCCAACAGATTGGCCTCCACACTTATAGCACTTTTTTGCATGTCTGCCAAGGTGGTGGAATTTCTTTCTCTTAGTTGGTATGACATATCAGCCTCAAAACCATCAGGGAATTTTATCAATGCCGGGCCCTGTGGAGGTTTGATTTTGGCTGGAATTGCATTGTATAGGTTATTGAAACGGGTGCAGTAATCTTGTACCGTCTCACCTTGATTTCTTCTTATATTCTCATATTCTGACAATATTTGGAGAGGATTTTTCTTTACCTCCCATCTGTCAAGAAAACTCCTTTGGAATGCAACAAGGTCAGGGACTGAGGTTGCAGTTAAAGCTTTGAACCATTTCTTGACGTCTCCTATCAAAATTTGGGCAAACAATCTCATTTGAACGTCAGCCTCATCAACTTCTTGGAGGTCAAAATAATCATTCATTTTGTCAACATGTTGTTGGGCGTTTAAAGGTCATGTTGCATCGAACCGTGGAAGTGTTGTTTGATAGTATTGGGGCATGACAAGTAGTGGTGCAGCCAACACCAAAGGAGCATATCGAGATACCATGATGGGTGGAGGAGGTGGGATGACAACCTGGATGATCGGTGAGGTAGCGACTGAAGAGGAGGACGAGGAGGGACTGGATAGTACTGAGGGAGTGATTTGCGGTTTAGTCGTGGGAGACAGAACTTTGGGGGTTCAGGGTTGAAAAATAGTTGGGTCAAAGATGATTCCAGTCATAGAATTGTCTGACCGTGTTCTAACCAGGCTTTGCTATGGAAAGGTATTGAGGTAGGGGTTTTGAAAGGTAATAGGTTTCCCTGAAAAGGAAAAGGACTTATGAAGGGAAATATGATTCACTGAGCTTTCAGCTAAGGTCTTTTTCCTGAGCAACTGTTCAGGGTTATCTGTCACTATTGCAGGTTCTGGGTCGGGATGAGATCCAGTGTGAACTTTCTTGGGAGCCAGTACTCTTTTTGGTTTTATATATATATAATTTTTTTAGTTTTGTGAGTCTGAAAATAATATGTACAAAGTTTAATGAACCTCTAACATTACTTTCTTCTCAATACTTGCAATATTCCAGGAACAAACTTTCTTTCTAGGGAAAAGAAAACGTGAAATTATAAATTTTATGTTCTGTTCCCCAGCGGGAGTCGCCACTATGTTAGCACTTGGTAAATTTTCTAGAGGTTGAAACAGAAGAAATCTACAAAGGAAACTTTATCCAACCACTTTTGAAGCTGGGATCTAGCCCTTCCAACTTTAGAGAGGGATCTCTCTATTAGATTTAGCTATGTTTCAAATTTCAGATATTAGGCTAGGTAAAGAAATAAATTGGGTTTTGTAGTCAAAGTGTTTTTTGAATTGGTTGAGACAGTCTACACATCCATTGGGCTATGGGGTCTATATTTAATTAAATATGAAATACAACCAGAAACATGAAGGAAGGCTTCCACATGGTGAGATAATACACTCACTGGATCTTTTAGTATCTTAGGTGATGGACAGAAGAAAAGACGAGAAAGATAATTTCAACTAAGAAGCAGTTAAGAATTTCTTAACGGAAAACATCAGAAGATAAACACTAAAATCTTTAGAGTCGGAAATAGGGTATACGAGATAAATCCTGCAACATTCGTTACTCTTAAAGATTAGAATTTGAAAACAAAATGATCACAAATCAAGAATAACATTCAACTTAGAGAGTAAACATCACCAGTAAATACATGCAAGAATCCTGTAAAAGTGCCTCCTTTTTATTAATGGAAGATCTCTTCAAAAATATTATAGTCTGAATAGCGTCAGGGTGTGAAGATCAACAACAACCCTCAATACTTCGAAAGGTGAAGTATTTATAACTCAAATTACAAACGTTCCTGTCATAAATGATCAGGACGTGCTATTTCTATTTTTAGCCTAACTAATTTAACAAATCTCTTAAATCTCGAAACTGCTTGATGACTTGGTGCAACTGCACACTGATTTCTGGGTAGGTCGTTGATGAATCCTTTGCACGACCTCATCTGACTGGATAGGTGACTGGACCTGGACAGCTCATCCGCTAACCGAGAATATCACAGAGTTCCTCCCATCTGAGATGACTAGGTACAGTGACTTTGAGCAGTCTTCGATACACTTCGTCCATTTCTATATACTTGGTGAATGTGGGCTTGGTGAGGAATATGTATCGAATCTCATGTTGGATACTAATGTCCCCCTGAAGGGCATCTAGGAATGCTTTGCTAGCAATGTTCCCTTGTATGCTAGCAAACTTTGAACTGTCCTTAGACACTTCAGCCAATCTCTTCTTGTAATCCGGAAGTGTCATTAGTTTATCATTAATAACCTTCAGACCAGGTAGGCATTTCTTTTGGAGAGCCTCAATCTTATTGAAGAACCTTTGTACCCCCTGGTCCATGACCTGAACCTTTTCTTCGAGATGAAGCATTAATCCTCTCTTGGTCAAAACCCTTTTGACCTCAAGGATGGTCTCTGTTCTGTCTTCTATCTTCAGCTCTTCTAGCTCTTCTCTGGTCTTAGAATTGGGGAATTTGATGATATCATTTGCCTGAGTTGGTCTATCTCCCAATTCTCCTCTGATCTTCTCAATGGCCTGTTTTCTCTGCTGGACCAACTCATTCCGCTCAAACATAACTTGGATCATGGGCCATTTCTCATTTATGGACTTTGTGATGTCTATCCATACATTCTCTTTGACTTCAGCCAATGTCTTTTCTGCCACTATTTGTTTCTGGAGCTGCTGTAGCTCCTGCTTGAGCTTCTCTATTACCTGCTTTTCCTTGGACAGGCTGGTCTGGAAAGAGATTTTGAGTTCCTGCAAGTTCTCAACCTCCTTTTTAAGCCTGCTGATCTCTGTCTCCTGTAGGTTCATCCTTTCCATGGACTCAGCCAGCTCGACTGTCTTCTCCTGAGGTGTCAATGGAGTCATGGATGTAGCTATTGTCACTGGTGTTGTGCTTGTTCCTGAAATTGGGATGGTAGTCAATGGAATGACTTCCATTGGCTTTTGTTGCTCCTTCTCTTTTAATAATCTCTCCATCTTAGTGTCCATTTATTTGAGCTGTGCATTCTTCTCCGTGAGCAGCTTGAGTATTTCATCCTTCTCGCCTTCCTTCTCTGCTATCTCCTTCGCCTGCGAGTCCTCTGTGGGTGGGAGCTTCAGTTGTTTTCTCAAGGAGGCAATGTATGCATTCTTCTTCTTTATCATCTCCTCTGCAGCTTTGACGTTCGAAGGATCATAGCCGATCTTGAGGACCAGCTCCTCCAAAGTCTTGATTCTATTGTCCTTCACAAAGGATGATATCTTCTCCAATTTCAGCTGCGTCTGAACATTGTTGAGTGAAACCTGTAATTTTGCTGTAGAAGTAGAAGCATGTTCCAATGTATGGAATACCATCTCCCCTGTCTGCTTGTGTAGATCCATCTAATCTGTTGGGTGCACATCCTTCATCTGGAATTTGAAGGTGGCCCTCTTGTAGTCCGTGATCACCTTGGGATCAGGGACCTGTTCCTGGAGGAAGGCCATGTGCATCCTGCCCTTTTCTGTATCAAATGCATACAATATCCTATGCTGCGCAGTCAACGTCTGCTTCCGAAATTGAGCGTAAGTACTACTGTTAAGTGTCTGGTTCTTTTTCTTAATCATCTCGTACTTCTCGAAAATGCTCAGCTTGGGCTTTGTCTTGCCTGGCTAAGTGTCTAGTGGGGAGTCTGTGGATTTCTTTGGTACTACTGGGGTGATGTCCTTATGAAGGATCAACCCAAAGTGCGGAATCACAGACTTAGTCAATGTGGTAGGCGGAACCTCTTTTTCTCTAGTTGGACCCGAAACTGAGATTGTCTTGGAACTCTTAGCGTGAAACTAGAACTCTTCGGATGATATCTCTGTGACAGGTGGAGATGAATCTTGTCGAGGCCTTTTTTCCTTAGGGACCTGTGGCATGGTCATTGGTGGTACAGTGGTCGGGGGAACTTGCTGCTCCACTTCGACCAAGGTGTCAGGCACCCACACTGTCTGATTGGCGAATTTTTCAACTTCAGGCTTGGACACATGAACATATGGGATGTTCTTGTTCTTCACCCTCAAATCTGAGATGATCCCATAAGGATCATAGTGCCATGGGAAACTCAAAAATAACTTCATTTCCTTCAACATTATGTCAGCTTCTTCCCCAGCGCCCCGACTGTTGCAGATGAAGGAGCCTATCTACCCCTTGATTCGCAGCTACTGCTTTTTCTTCAATGAGACAAAATGGATATCATCTGAATTCATAATTTTCCTTATGTATTCTAAAGCAAATGTTCTTACAGGAAAATATCTGGGCAGCTTATACGGTGCCAACTCGCAACCGTATACTCTGATCTCGGTATGGTTTTGATACAGGTACCAATCCCTGGTCTTTGTGTTGTCCGAGAGGTGCAGGATTCTCTAGACTTCGTAATTTATTCGAGGCTCGGGCTTGCCGCTCAACATGCTTACTGCAAGGTGGTTAAACAGATCAATGAATGCCTTGAAGCTGTACACAGTGGAGTTGTGTTTTAGCCAGCAAGTCCACGCTGTGACTGCCTGAGGTTTACCGTCTGCATCCATCTTCTGCATGGAAAAACTAAATTTATCTGCTTGAAAGAAAACAAACATGTATGCCATTATGGAAGAGTATCTGAACATGCCCTCCATGCCAAAATTAATGAACTATTCGTGAATATTATCTACCAAGAATGTACTAAAATCGAACTGGATGGTGGGTTTTTTGTCAGTGGAGAAAATGGATAGAAAACCCAAAATGGGTTCATCTACCCACTGGTCGAAATAGTATCCTAGCAAAGCACAAAGGGAAGAAATGACCTGGTTTCCCTTAGTGGAGAACATGAACGATGGGTAAGGGGGATTTGTGGAAGGGAATTGAGTGGAGGTGGGAAGGAAAAGCTCGAATATTTGAGCTCTCTGGGGAAAAGTCATCTTCTGATACAACTCTGTAAGGATTTCAAGGTTGAAAGGGGACGCAGAGTCGGCACGGGGGATTTGCATCATCTGGTCTATGTCTTTGGGTGTGATGAGGAACAGGGTGTCTCTGGATGAGGAGACAACGACTCTCTGTTTGGGAATATAGTGAGCTTGGCATTTAAGCGGGAACTCGGGAAAATGGTGGATCTGGGGAAAAAGCTAAAGGGGTAAATTGGACTTCCAGAGTCCAATTTCATCGCTTTGGTCCAGAAAAAACTCCCTGAGCCATGACTGGAGGTCTGAGAAATCGAAATCGCATTTAGTATCTGCGATCAATCTGTCTTTGTCGACCAGTGGGATCTTGTCTAGGTCAACAGGAGGCGAGAGAAAAGGATTCTCCTCTCCTTATGCTTGTCTTGGCTTTGGCGCCATCTCTGCAATAGTACCTGCAATAAACACGAAGTTAGTGGGGTCGACTGACTGTGGATGAAGGCGATGGGATGTAACGGAGGAGAAAGCAATGGGTTTCTCTGGTGCGCTGAGTGAACAGTGAAAGTAGGGGAAAACGGTAATTTTATTTAAAAATGGGGTCGGTTGGGCGTGGGAGATAGGTCATCTAGATAACGGATAGGTTATCCAGTAATAAATGGACAACGGGCCACTTGGGGGTGAGTTGGCAGGTGACGGTGGCCGAAACATACGGATGGGTGACGTGGCGGCTAGGGATTAGAGGTAAAAGTCGCAATAAGTGGCTTGCCATGAGTGAAAGGGGGTAGGGGAATGACAGTAGTTATGGGATGGTACATAACTTGGGAACAAGTGGAACCAGTGGAAGATGACATCCATAAGTGATGGGGGGTCTGTCAGATAGCATATGGTGACGGGACTTCAGGACCAATAGATTTATGCCACATATGACAAGGGGCCTGCCAGAGGGAGATAACCATTCCGGACCCCCCCCC
>JASDQU010687784.1:39347-59633 GCA_032191745.1 Picea mariana
ACTCCATGTTACGATCCCTGAAATGGAGCCTGATCAATGGTCCACAAAAACTTCAAAAAATGATCCCTTCTTTTCTTGATTGAACGGCTGACAGGGTTTCGGCGTTTTTCCCTTCGAGTCATCGTGACTCCACCATTATAAAAATCATGATCACAAAATCTCTTAAATAATCGGACGGTTCACATAACCCACTGACATGGACGATTAACGAGATTTTAGAGTTTTTCCTTTTGGCGTTTCGGCATTAAGCATTTTGCGATTTCTGCATTCTTGTTGTTAAGTGTTCTTGACAATTCCAAGTCCCGGTATCCGAAACTCCGAAATGGATTTTACGTCGGGGTTTCACATTTCACGATTTCGACATTCTTAATGTTAAGTGTTCTTGACAACTTCAAGTCCTGGTATCCGAAACTCCAAAATGGAGTTTACGTCAGGGTTTCACAATTCGCGATTTCAGCATTCTTATTGTTAATTGTTTCAACACTTGACTTCTCAATCTTCCAATAACCGAAACCTACACAAAAATGTGTTTTTCACATTTCAGCACTTCGACATTTCACATGTCATGAATTCGAGAGGTTAGGGAACCCCATTCCTTTGACTTTCGAGTCAGTGAAATGACGATCTTTCGCCACATGTCCTATGGACCCAATGGTCAAGATCTTATCAAAACTTCATGGGCCTTTCTCATGTCTAATCAGCAGTCCAGATCAATTCTTGATCCAACGGTTAGGAATATATCGTGAATTCACAAGTCTTCGTTGTGCATGATTCAGGATTTTGACGTTTTTCATTTCGCGACTTCGGGACTCCTGTGGTGAAGTGTTTCTACACTTCCAACACCCGGTATCCGAAACTCCGATTTCTCGATCTGCGAAACTTTGAAATGGAGTTATTTGACATTCTTTGTCCTTTCACATTTCATGATTTTCTGCCATGCAATCATCGTTGCACTACTGGTCTTGCCACTTTCTCTTGTTCATCATGATCGGGTTGTGCTTGCCATCAATGAAAAACAAATACTCTGCTCTACCTTCTGTCTGAAAACATGCCAACAAGGATATGGTAAAAATATTTTAAATCTGGTTTTAAAAACCATAAAATATTTTAAACATGGCATAGACTTTGAATATGGTGTGAACTGATATGGTTTAAAAACCATTTGATATAATGTGTCATGAAACTTTGATTTAGCACTTTTTTATGCCACAAGACATTAAATTTTTAATAAATATAGAAATGCCACATCATATTAACACAATCACCTATCCAGTCACCATCCACTGCCACATGTACTTTAATACTACCACGTCATCCTTTGACCAGTTTGACTTTTTTTTACTTGTTTATGCAAAAATTCTGAGTGCGATAACTTTCACATACGATGTCGGATTTACAATCCGTTTTCATCGCCAGAAATCTTGCGACGAGAAATGTGTGATCATGGCATTTTCTTGAGCATTCAAAAACTTTGATATTTTATCCTTTCTATGATCCATTTTGGATCACACCTCCCCACTAAGACCTTTTTCTCCTCGAAAAGGATACTAACCATTCATCAAGTGCGGGATAGGCCACCCCACTTGTTCTTTGTCATTAAACTTTGTCTTGTGCATTTGTCTCATCAAGATCAACTGTAAAACAACCATGATAATTGACAACATATTGTTAGCCACTTGTACTCTATCACATCTTACTGAAGCCACTATCATCCATGTTGGCAACATTACTAATGATAACATCAGAATTATGACTGCAAATGAGCTAATATGTTTGTAATACTTGCACAACATTATCTTATCTTGAATCAAAGTATGATTGAATTTCCATTCTACAATCATCTCATGTTCTTGCTTAAGATCAATTAAAACATGAGTTCATTAACCAATCAGGAATTGAAGAAAGAGGAAGAAATTAATGATATAAAATGACAACCATAATAAGAAATGCAGATCAGAAATAAAACACAAGGAGCAGCAAACCATAACACCAAGCTTGATAATAGAGTTCGGCAAGATTGCCTACGTCTTCGGGCCTTTGTCTCAGTGGGGGATGATTTCTCATTAATTTCTTAAAATGCTCAAAAATTACATCAAAAATACATAAAATAGATCTCTGACTGGCTCAGCTATGTTCTACTCTTCCTCAAAAACCCAATACAACAGACGAAACTGAAAAATGTTTAGTGTAGCCCCTGGAATAAGCCTCCAAAGTTTGCTTAGCTCATTGGTTTTTCCTGCATAAAGTGAATTTTTCTACATAATTTTGTATAATTCGACATGTGGTGTAGTGGTAAGGCTTTTGGTTAAATAAAGTGAGGTTGCGGGATCAAATCCCAACAACCCATGATTTCGTGGCAAAGGATATGGTAAAAATATTTGAAATATGGTTTTAAAAACCATAAAATATTTTAAACATGGCATAGACTTTGAATATGGTGTGAACTCATATGGTTTAGAAACCATTTAATATAATGTGCCATGAAACTTTGAGTTATCACTTTTTTGTGCCACAAAATATTAAATTGTTAATAAATATAACAATGCCACATCATATTGACACAATCACTTGTCCAATCACCATCCATTGCCACATGTACTTTAATACTGCCACATCATCCTTTGACCAGTTTGATTTTTTTTTACTTGTTTATGCAAAACTTTTGAATGCGATAACTTCTACATATGATGTCGGATTTACAATCCATTTGTGTTGCCGAAAATCTTGCGAAGAGCACTGTGTGATCATGTCATTTTCTTGACAATTCAAAAAAATTGAGTTATTAGCCTTTATGTGATTCATTTTGGATCACACCTCCCCACTAAGACCTTTTGTTCCTCCAAAAGGATACTAACTAGTCATCAAGTGTGGGATAGGCCACCCCACTTGTTCTATGACTTTAAACTCTATCATGTGCACCTGTCTCATCAAGATCAACTGTAAAACAACCATGATAACTGACAACATATTGTTAGCCACTTGTACTCTGACACATCTTACTAAAGCCACTATTATCCATGTTGACAACATTACTAATGATAGCATCAGAATTATCACTGCAAATGAGCTAATATGTTTGTAATACTTGCATGACATTAGCTTATATTGAAGCAAAGTATGATTGAACTTCCATTCTACAATCATCTCATGTTCTTTCTTAAGATCAATTACTTGATTTGGCACAATTATAGGTTTGTTTCTTGCTTGAGATTCCTTCCTTAATTGTTCCATTGTTTGAAGAGATTGATTTGCTTTTAAGTGATGAGCATGTACCACATATTCATTGTCTGCTTTGATTAAGTGATATTGATTTTGTTCCGTGTAGAAGATTGTTTTGTGATCATACAAATAAGGACTTCCTAAGACCATTCCACATTCATTGAGTGACACTACATCACATGTTACCTCATCCACAAACTTAGATGAAATTGCAAACTTCAATGTGCATTTCTTTTTTATGTGCAATTTATGGTTTTTGCTTATCCATTTAAGTGAGTAATGCTTATGATGCATTTGAGTGTTTAATCCCAATTGTTTAACCACTTCCTTTGAAATCAATTTAGATTGAGATCCACTATCTATCAATGTGTCGACCTTAGTATGTCTCATTATGACCCTTATATGAAACAATTTACTTCTAGAAACAAATCCATCACCCATTTTACCTATCAAACCAACCGCTGAGATTTTAGATTCATCACCCGAATTCGATCCCAAGTTTGTTGGTCGTGTTGTTGTTGCAATTGTTTGCCTCCCTTTCCTCTCTTTGAACCACTTTTGTCTCTTCTCGGGATGCAATTGCCAGCAATGGTCATCATCATACCCTTCTTTATTGCAATGCTTGCAAGAGAGATTATCTTCCTTTCTTGCCACTGAATTTTCCTTCTTGCCATTCGACTTCCTTTTGTCCTCTTTTCTCGAAGACGATTCCCCTGATACACCAAATCATATTTTCCCTCCCTCAATGCATGTTGCTTCAACAGAAATCTCATCAAGATTAGTAGTTCCAAACATAAATACAGTGTTACGAATATGTGTAGGTAAACCTCCTATATACTTCATAAGATTTTCTTGAGTATGTAAAGGAATATCTAACATCAATGCCATTTTACGAAATCCATTTTTGTATTCTTGCATTGTTTGTACTTTTCTTAGTTTAAGACCTTGCCATTCAATTAAATCCTTCTCTTTATAACCCGAAGGATAAAATTTCTTTCTAAGTGCAGAAACAAAAACTTGCCATGATGGAAATACATTACCCACTTGTTGCATGCCATTTTGAAACTTGTTTTGCCACCAAATGAGTGTTGTCCCTGCAAGTCGAAGCAATGCCAATTTGATTTGAGTGGCCTAATCCTTGATTTGTTGCACACTGTAATAAACCTCCATCTATCTAACCTAGTTATCAATCCTCTCTACATTAACTTCACCGTCATACATGGGTAATTCAAATTTCACATCAAGCTTAAGTAAAGGAATTTCATGTTTATGTTTATGGGAATGTTTTCTTGCAGTGGATTTGGAACTTGAACTTGAAGAAGAAGAAGAAGTTGATGGAGAAGAAGGAGGTGAAGGAAGAATTTTAGGAGGATCCTCTCCTTATTTACTTTTGACCTTTGAAGATTCACCTAGATTCGGTCTGTTTTGTTCCAAGTAATCCTCATACAAAACCTTCATCATCTCCGACATGGCGAAGAAAGTCTTTTGAAACTCTTTATCATCATGAGAAAGTCCCTCTTTTGATGCAATCTTCTCTTTTTGAGAAGTTATATTTCTCAATCCAATCAATGGATTCTATTCAACAAGCTTGCCTTCACCATGATTCATCTTTTTCCTGGTAATCATGCAAACTCAAAAACCAACCATTAACTAGGTCTGATACCACTTGATCCGAAATGATCTTTTAAAGACTATGGTTGGGTTTTAAAAAATGAGTTCATTAACCAATTAGGAATTGAAGAAAGAGAAAGAAATTAATGATATAACATGGCATCCATAATAAGAAATGCAGATCAGAAAGAAAACATAAGGAAAATAAAACCATAACACCAAGCTTGATAATGGAGTTCGGCAAGGTTGCCTATGTCTCTGGGCCTTTGTCTCAGTGGGGAAGGCTTTCTTATTAATTTATTCAAACTCTCAAAAAGTACATCAAAAGTACATATAATAGATCTCTGACTAGCTCAGCTATGTTCTTCTCTACCTCAGAAACCCAATACAACAGACGGAACTGGAAAATGTTGATTGTAGCTCCCAGAATAAGCCTCCAAAGTTTGCTTGGCTTGTTGGTTGTTCCTGCATAAAGTGAACTCTTTTGCATAATTTGGTATAATTTGACCCATGGTGTAGTTGTAAACCTTTTGGTTAAATAAAGTGGGGTTGTGGGATCAAATCCCAACAACCCATGATTTCGTGGCAAAGGTTATGGAAAAAATATTTGAAATATGGTTTTAAAAACCATAAAATATTTTAAACATGGCATAGACTTTGAATATGGTGCGAACTCATATGGTTTAAAAACCATTTAATATAATGTGTCATGAAACTTTGAGTTAGCACTTTTTATGCCACAAAATATTCAATTGTTAATAAATATAACAATGCAACATCATATTAACACAATCACCTGTCCAGTCACCATCCACTGCCACATGTACTTTAATATTGCCACGTCATCCTTTGACCAGTTTGACTTTTTTTTACTTGTTTATGCAAAACTTCTGAATGCGATAACTTCTGCATACGATGTCGGATTTACAATCCATTTGTGTCACCGAAAATGTTGCGACGAGAACTACGTGATCATGTCATTTTATTTATCATTCAAAAACTTTGATTTTTGAGCCTTTTTATGATCCATTTTGGATCAGTCCATGTCCCTGAGTTGGAGCCAGATTGTATCCCCTATCCTAGAGATAACTAAGAATATCGTGCCTCGAGGTCCATAGGTCCTATACATGGAGTGTCGAGATCTATATGACTTGAGCATGGCCCCGGAGGGCCCCTCTTTTCTTTAGTGCACCCCATCTATTAGTAGCAGCAGTCTCCATCCCACCAGCTTGGTCATGAAGTAGAAATAAGTATTGCTCCATGAGGTAATGATTATGGGTATCATGGTATGTGTCACTCTGATTATTGAAGCACTTGAATATGTTGCACTGAATTCTCCTTCATTTCATAACATTTTCTTGGAAATTATGCTCTTTAACTTGTTCATACCTGGGAGGGTGACATGATTCCCTAGAAAGTTAGTCTTCCTTTAGTATGGGTTGTCGTTGGATGGGTCTACGAAAGGTCATAATCCATTCCCTCCATACTTACCACTTTCCATATTTATTCCTCCCATTTACCCCTACCTTTGTTTTGTCATTGGGATTTTCCACACTAGGAAGGGTTGTACCTTTCCTTGTGGGAAAAAGGGGTTGAAATCCTAGAGGATAAAAGTAGATGGAAAGATTTGAAATCCAAAATTAAACCTTTGAGATGCTTCACCTAGGGATTCCTGAGAGAGAAATAAAAATATCCTTAGTAAGAAAAGGGGACCCATAATATAAATAAACACTCAAGGTATTAGTTGGTTTATGGGAGGTCTCATCATGAGCCATCCCATTATAACCATGGGCATGTAGAGGTATGACACTACCATCTATATGGTCACCAAACCAGGGTACTGGATCTTGGTGGCATAGCCAAGAGAAAGGGGGTCTCATCATGAGTCGGCCTTCTTATCTTCATGAAATGTGTGTGGATAACATTGTCACCTCTCATCACCAAGCCAGGACAGTGTCCTTGAACTCTTCCCCTAAAGCATAAAAGAAAAATACCAAAATCAATGAAGCTAAGAATAAAAGGAATTGAATGGGCTAGGAAAAATGGTGGAATCTATGACAAGGTGCAACTCACCCTCTACAAAAGCACCCACAGGTAAGATCTAAATTTCCATGTTATCACTCCACCCCATGCCCAAACGCTTACCCCACACCACCTCACATTCACTTACATGACCTAGATTAGTTCTCACCTGGGAAACACCCCAAACATAAAGAGGATTATCCCAATAGGACACCCTGAGACCTTCTCCAAACCTGACTTGTTAAACTGCATAATATCTTTGAGCATTTGTCTGGGTAAATGGGGGTTTGATGCACATGTTTGGGTAATTTGATTATTAGATGTGATTTACATGCTATGATCCCAATAAATTATGAACCCCTGGAAGGCATGGATGTTGTTGTTGCAGGACCTTGCATGGGTGATAGGTACACATAGGGGAATGATTATCTCAGACCTTCATGGGGATAAAATGCCATAGATGGATGTTGTGACCCTAGCCAGGGGCAGGGAGACATCAGATACTTGCACCAGGAATAAATAAGGACGTTGCACCAGAGAAACCCTGGAAGACCTAGACCCAGGGGGATCTTGCTCTTCCACCTAGATGTTGACCCTTGAGAGCCCATGACATCATCATTTTGACCTTAGGCATCAACTAGAGGTAGTTTTTCCATTTATGATGGCAGTTGTGTATTGTTTGGCACGTGTGGCATCATCCAGGGCCTTTGGAGGCCAAACGTTATGCATATGGGGCCCAAATTTCCACCATAGGAGCATAGTGTCACCTTGTAAGGGCATGACGTCACCCTTGGAGATGATTTCAGGGTTTAATTACTCTTATTTATGTAAAAACTGAATTTTTGATGTAATTTGGCAAGGTTTTCCTTTTTATGACCTAAAATTAATTAAAGGTCATTGATATTGTATAAATATAGAGAAAGTACTCTCATTTTTTATCATCACTCAACACACACTTAGTGTGAACTGAAATTTGCACCCTCTTTAAGGGATATTGGCTGAAATAACTAGTGCACAACTTCTTGGAGAGGCTTATTTTGTTGTATCTTGGCTATTTTGCATGGTGGAAGATCTTCAACTAGGGCTTGGCTTGATTATTCTTAGTGAAGTAAGTAGAAAATATGCAATTTTTTTATGATGATGAATGTTTGTGGTAAATTTTACTTGTTTCATGTTAAAGATTATGAAATTGCTTGCTTAAACCCTAGGAGAGAAACATAAGTTATTTATTTCTCTCTATAGTTTTCCACTTGTTTAAATTTCTGAAGTGCACCTTGTTTGAAAAGTAGCTACTAGAGCCCTAAAGTGCTAGATCTCTAGTAGCGTTACTCTACTTTCCTATTGCATATATTATTTCAATATTCTAAGGAAGGAAAATTTGCTAGGACCTAAGATTCCTTACTTTCTAGCAAATTTCCCTCTAGGATTTGGATTCTTGAGACCTTGGGTAGCCAACACCTCCTCCATCCATCCCTTCTCCTTTGAAAAAGTATTATCATTGCTACTTTTCTCCAACTTTTTCCAGTGTTATTGCTGACTCCATAAACCCTAAAAAGAACTAGTCTACTCATTGTAGTGAATGATTGATCAAACAAACACTCAAACCTTTCTTATTGAATCTTTTGCTAACCTTTGCTAACCCTAAACTAGACTAACTCCTTTGCTAACTTGTTGTTGTTTCAAATCATTGCTACAGCCATACTAATTCATGCCAAATTGCCACATTCACCTACATAACTCACACTTTGCTCATCTAGAAATCACTTGTGACAAATGCCAATCAATCTACTAGATAAATGTTGATTTTGCATGGTGTTTTCTTGCAATTTTTAGCACTAGAATTTTCTGTTGTTACAAAATATTGTTACAGCCATAGAATTGCAGAAAATTCTATACAAAAGTGATATTAAGTTCTAGCTAAACATTGCCAAATTTGGTTTTGACAATTTATTATCAATTTGCCTAGTCAAAGTTACCTTTTCTGGTCTTTTTCAAGAAATTTTAAGGCATAATTCTTGTGGATGTTACAAAATATTCATTGTTGTTATAAATTGTTACGTTGCTGCAACTTTATATCAGCTAGCTCATATTTTAAAGGCTCATGGTCTTAAGAAGCACTGACATAATATTTTTGTACTTGCAAGCTGCTATATTTTCTTATTGTCTTGTTCTGGGTAGGTACACTCCATTTTACCATTTGCTTCATCCATTAAAGGCCATAAGAACCTTTTGAACAGAGTGACCAGTGAGAGGGGGATTTTCTTACATCATTGACCTTAGTTATCATCAATTTACGTCACCGAGGATGTCTCCCCTGGGGTAATCTTGATATACTCATAAACATAAAGGGGTTTCCTATTAAGGTGATAGTGATAGGTCACCCCATGTTACACCAATCTTGCATTCACTTGCCTTGGGATTTGGGAAAGTAAATATTGTGTGATAGCAGGTTCTTTTGAGGATTCTCATGCCTCTCTCATCAATTTTTCTTCTGAACCAATTCTCAACATTAACCTTATCTTCTCCTATGTTCCCTCCCCTCAACCAACCTCTCACATCCTTGATCTATCCTACATGATTTTCACATTCTTCATTGATCCAAAACACTCCCCCATTCTCACATTATGTTTTCCAGCTCTTATTTTAAACCTCTACAATAGCACGTGTGGACCATAGCTAAGACATCCACAATATCTACTTGCTAACACACCAACAAAACCTAACCTTGTTTTTCGCAATTCCAATTTGGCCTTAAGCACACATTCCAACAACTATGTTATCACTAATTCAAATTTTTCAAGGAAACCTAATGGGAGTTTGTCTAAATTTCATTATCTTCATCCTAATAACTCTTTTCTTAATAATAATTTACACAATAATTGTGAAAATTATTTTCGAAATTTCATTAATAATATTAATAGTTCCTTGTCTAATATGAATTCTTTTAATCCCTTTCACCCTTTTAATGACCGTGACACTAATCATATCAATGGTTTACATCACTCCTCCTTACCATCTTCCATCAATCATCCCTCTACAGTCATCAATCTTTCTTCTTTTGATATCGACCCTCCCACTCTCCATCCACTTGAGAAATGTTTTAACTTCTCCATTGTCCCTCGTTGTATCCTTGATGAATGAATTATCTATGTTGTCGAATCCATAATACAGAATATTCCCACACATGAAGCTAAAGAAATTTGGCAAGAATGTGAAAGAATTCTTCGTCATTCCAAACCTCATAAACAAAACCTAACCAATGAAGAGTTCCAATCCATCCATCACCTCAATAACAATATTAATATAATTCTCCTAAAATCAGATAAAGGAAACACTATTGTTATTATGAACACCTATGACTATGAATCTAAACTTATTAATATACTTTCTTCTTCATCATATAAAACTCTTCATAAAAAATCCAATTAATAACATAATCAATATAGTTACCAAACCTATCAAATCCTCTTTTGTAGACCCCAATGTTAAAAACAAATTCATTCCTCATAACCCTGAAACCCCAAAGATCTATTGACAACCTAAAATTCATAAAAATGACATCCCACTCACCCTATAGTCAATGTTATTGGAGCCCCCACTCATGCCCTTTCTCATTTTCTAGTAGACAAACCTTATTCCTTCATTGGTAAAACTCCCTCCTTCATTTAGGATTCCACTGATTTTATTCAAAAAACAAGGAATCTTCACTTAGACAAACAAAACATCATGGTCAATTTTGATGTTGTGTATTTTTTCACCAAAATATCAATTCCTGAAGCTATTGACTCAATCTCTAAACTGGTTGACCGTGAAACCTTAACTTTATTCAAATCTTTTTAACCTCTACTTTCTCCACCTTCAAAGGGAATTTTTATGATCAAATAGAAGGTACAAGAATGTGGTATTCCTTATCCCCAGTATTTGTGAATATATAAATGGAACATTTTGATACTCTGGCCATAAACTCCTAGCATCTCAAATCAAAATGTTTGTTTTGATTTTTCGATGATACCTTTGTTGTTTGGTCTCATGGCCATCCTCCCCTCCTCTCCTTTCTCAACCATATTAATAGAATCTCCCCCCATATCAAGTTTATGATGGAGATGGAAAAGGAAAATTATCTTCCCTTTTAAGATGTTCTTATTTCCCATCTTCCTGATGGCTCTATCACCCAACACATTTATAGAATAAAAACCACACTAACCGATACCTTCATTCCCACTACCATCATAATCCAACCCAAAAATTAGTTTTTCTTAAAACTCTCATTTCTCAAGCTAATCAAATCTTTACTCCTTAAATACTTAATCAATAAAACAAACACTTGACAAAGGCCTTTGTATCCAATGGTTACTTTATATCTCAAATCAACAAAGCTTCTTTCTTATCCTACAAACCTAATTCCAAAAATTCCCCCCTCCTCTCCACCTCGAGATCTCATTTATCTACCTTATATCCAGGGCATCACTAATCAAATTTCAAAAATATTATCAAAAACGAATATTAAAACCCTCCTCAAACCCTGTAGAATTATTAAACATATATTCTAGACCACCAAGGATAAATTACACCCTATGCTTGGCCCATGAGTTTACCAAATTCATTGCTCAAGTGGAAAATCATGCATTGATCAAACCGATAAATCATTTAAATCCCACCTCAAAGAACATATTCCTTACACCACCCACAATTACATCTCCAAATCTACTATTATTGATAATTCCTTTAAATCTAAACACCTTATTTTATTTGACCAAATAAAAAATATTGCAACGATTCCCACTACACTTCATGCATCATTAAGGAGGCTCTCAAAATTGAAAAACACCCAGATAATTTTAATCGAGAAGATGACTATAAACTAAGCCATTCTTGGAATCCTATTATTCATCGCCTCGAACAAGAAACATATTTTTTATAATAATAATAATAATAATTTATTTTTAAGGTCACGACCAAGCCAGACACCAAATTGGTGTATGAGACCCCCTTGTTTGTGGGACAAGGGACCCCCTCTTCCCAACAAGTTGACTGCTAAAGTCTATGGAGGTATACATACCCTACCCCCCTATGGATTTGAACTTGTGACCTCTTAGGAGGAAACACATGTTCTTAACCATTAGGCATTTTTTGTTCGAATTTTTGGTTCTTCTCTCCCCCTAACCGCATTTACGTTTTTTTTTAACCTCATTTTTTCCTCTTACAAACCTTGTTCACTCTTTTCTTTTCTTTTCCTTTTAATCCTTATTTCTTTATATTTTATTATTTTACCCGTCCAGGCTCATTCTCCTTTACCTTAGATCTCTTTCTTTTATCCTTATATTCATTTTCAATTATAATGTTATTTAGTTTTAATTTTTTATTTTTATTCACTATCATAACAACTAAATATTTATTATGTTATTTTAAATTTTATTCACTATGATAACAGATAAATTTTCAACCATATCTTAATGGTTAATTGATTAATCCCCTTTTATTTTAATTTCATTTATTTCTTCAATGATCATATGATTTCTCTCATCTTATTTATTTTAATTTCCTGGCACTCGTTTCCCATACCAAATCTTCATTTTCCCCTAATTATGGGTGGCGTGTCCAATCGAAATGTTGAATTTTTCAAAACTTTTTACACGGTTTAATTCTAGAAATCACATACAACAAGTAAAACCGTAATAAAATATGATCAATCATAGTCAACCATGGTCAACCATAATCAATCATGGCCAACCAAATTTAGTGTGAAATAACCATCAATGAACATTTTGATGTAACACAACCATTTATGGATGTTGCAATGTGGCATAACCAAGACAAACGTGACAATGTGACATAATCCTTGACGAATCTTGCAATGTGAGATAACCATTGAGACACATAGCAAGTTGACATAAGTCAACCAAATTCTTTGTGATATAACATTTTATGAACATTGTGATGCAACATAACCATGTATTAATGTTGCAATATGGCATAACCAAGATGAATTTCGCAATGTGACATAATCCTTAATGAATGTTGCATTGTGACATAACCATTAACATAACAAGTCTTCATAAATCAACAAATATGAACACCGCAATAGTGTTAAAATATGTATATATCAGTCCCATACTTAGTTAATAACAAATTTCATCCTTCTCTAGTTGTACACCAATCTTTAGCAATATGACAACATGTAAATATTGGCCTATGGGATGAAATACAAACAACTAAGAAATCTGAAATATAACAGCAGTGGAATACTCATGAACAGTGAACAAAATCACACTTTTAGCACCAAAAATTTGGGCAAAACCCTAAGAAGAATTTCTCAGAGAATATGACATAATTGAGGAGAAAGTTTATTTATTCAACTTTAGGAAAAATTATGAGTACAACAGAAGCTTATAATCAACATTAAATAATTTGTACGTTCACCCTATCTGAGAAAAAACAAAAATTATTTCCATAGCAACATAGTCTGAAATCAAAAATTGATTTCCTATACAATATGTATGGACCGTACATCCACCAATAACAAAAATATGCCTCGATTTTCATGCCCAGAAAAAAGGTTCAGATATGTACCTTTGTTGTACGAATTTATTTGCTGCAGTAACACCTCGAAATTCATCCCAATATACAGCAGAAATTTATGTGCTAACTGTATCTGTAAAACCCAGCATAAAATGTTGTACAACCTCCTCCAATCTATACTGTACGGATTCCTATCTATACGGCCTCCTCTTTAATGTTGAAATTGTCTAAAATTGCGTGCCAATCCTCCTAGGGATGTGTGCCAACTTCTGGCTGTTGAAACTCTTTCCCTCCAAGCAAAGAAACTTCCTTGGGATCCATGCCCCTTCACCTTCCATCAAGCTCTCCTCAAAAGTGTGCCATCCTTCTCCTATGAGCTACCTTTAAGCAATTTCGAATTGTCACTCCTATAACCCTTGATCTCCCTTAAGTGACTCTTCACTCACCCTTGAGATCAATGGTCACGACTTAATCATTCGTTGAGGTCACTTAAGTTAATAAAGTGACCCATAACATCATAAAGTCACTTTTATATTTCGAAATTAAAAGACTCAACTTTACAAAATTACTTTATAAAGTCACTTTATAATTATAAAGTCACTAGGAGAAAATTTTCTTGGTCACTTCCTCATGTTGAGCATTGCCAATGAAGAAGTACCTCCAAGCTACCAAATCTCAACACTCCCTCTTAGCGAGAGAGGTACTTCTGGTATCACCACCAGAATCTGTCTCCATCTCATCAGCTTCCATAGATGCTCCCTCTGTACTAGAAGTCACTACTCCCACTACACTGGAAGCCTCTGTTGCTACCTTTGTTGTACCATGAACTGAAGATAATCTCCTAGGATACTGCACACTCTCCTAAGCATCCATCTGTGTCGACTCATGCCTGCTGAGTCCTTTGAGAGTCACGGAAGAAGACTGAGTCCCATGTATCAACTCTCTCTCTCTCGTGCTACTTACCAACTCTCTGACACAGAATCTAAGTCCATAAATCTACTGGACCCCAACATAGGTCTACCCAACAACCTATAAAGGCTCTCATACTTGACACCAATCATTACTATTGTGTCAGAAGTTGCTCCCATAGGATATAAAAACACATGTCCACCATAGAAAACAACTCCAAATCCACTCTCATCCAAAGCTGACACTAAGAGAAAATTAATTGTCAACTCTGGAATATATAACACCTTGCCAAACTCCATAAGATCTCCTAACTATAGTTGGAATCTCACCCTTCCAACCCCCTATACTGCAAGTTGTGGGTAGGCTCCACAATTCACTCTGCAGTCTAAGTCTATCTCTGTAAGATCAAGGAAAAATGAACTCAACCCAGTCATGTGCCGAGAGGAACCACTGTCCACAAACCATGATTCAATGTCCTCGAACGCTAGGCACCCACTGCCCATGGGACCAGTCATGAGAGAGAACTCCCTCTCAAATTTCTCAGCAAAATCTGCAACCACTACTGATGCTGCCACTTTTGGTTCTGGTTTCTTCTTCTTCTTGTTCGGACATTGACTAGCATAGTGGCCATTCTTGTGACATGCAAATCATTTCACCTTTATCATGTCCTTCTTCTTCTCATTTCCCTTTGCCACAAGATCAATGTTCTTATCGTCTGCACCATCCAATGCCTTTTCCTGAGACCCCTCCCAGATCTCCTCCTGCTTAAAATCATCCCACACTCTGCTCCAATCAGGGAGCTTCTCTCTCCCCACCACACAATTGATGAAAACCTCCCACTCCTTGGTGAATCCTTTGAGGGATATCCACACCAACTCTGAGTCAGGAATGACTTCTCCAATAGCTACCAACTTGTCCTTCACCTGTGCAACCCGGGTGAGGTAGTTGGCCACACTCTCTCCTTTGACCATCCTAGCTCCATGGAGCTTGTCCCAGAGAGCCATTTTTCGGTTCTCATTCTTAGCCTCATATAATCCTTTCATTGCAACCCACATTTCATTGGTTGTCTTCTTCTCAACCAAGTGTGAAATCATAACGAAAATTTCAATGCATACCTTAGTTGAACCTCCAGCAAATCTGTACAGTACAGATTCCTTTAGAAACTGTATGACCCTATCCTATATCAGCAGCTATTGTCTTGGGATGTGTTCCCACTTCCTCTCCTGAAAGATGTGCCTCCCTTGCTTGTTGTCCTTCTTCTTTCTCCAAGCTCAAAAATTCTCTTGGGATGAGTGACCCTTCACCTCCCACAACTCTCTCATCAAAGTGTGTGCCCTCCTCTCCTAATGAGTTGCCTTTTATCAATTTTCCATTGTAACTGCCCTAACCCTTGGTCTTCCAATGAGATTGATGGTCAAGATTAGATCTTTCCCTCATGATATCAACAGTCACGACTTAATCATTTTTTGAGGTCACTTAAGTCATTAAAGTGACTCAAAACATCATAAAGTCACTTTTACATTTCAAAATTAAAAGACTCAACTTTACAAAATCACTTTATAAAGTCACTAGGAGAAAAATTTCTTGGTCACTTCCACATGTTGAGTGCTACCAATGCAGAATTACCTCCAAGCTACCAAATCTCAACAAATATATATCACCATATTATTAATATATTGGTGTAACAATGTGACTTAACCCTTGATCAACACCACAATCGAAGATAATCATTAAGTAATATCATAATCCAACATAACCCTTCAGGAACAATGCAATGTGACATAACCCTTGACGAATGTCATGATGCAACATAACCAATGATGAATGTCATAATGTGACGTAACCAAGATGAATGTTGCAATGTGACATAATCCTTAATAAATGTCACAATGTGATATAACCATTGACGAACAAAGAAATTCAACATAAATAAAACAAATTCAACCAAATTCAACGTGACATAACCTTGGTGAACATCATGATGCAACATAACTATTGATGAATGTCACAATGTGACATAACCAATATGAATGTAGCAAGTGACATAAGTCTTGATTAATGTCTCAATGTGACATAATTATTGAGGAATATAGCAAGTCAACATAAGCCATCCATGATGTATATCACACTAGACATAATTGTATTATAAACCTCTTAGTGTCACATTGTGACATAACCCTGAATGTTGCAATCCAACATAACCATCGAGTAATTTCATAATCCAATGTAACCTTCAAGAACATTGCAATGTAACATAATCCTTTGTGAAAATCCCAATGTGACATAACCAATGAGGATAATAGCAAGTCAACATAAGTCAACCAACATGAAAATCACAATAGATATAACCATAATCAAACATTACAAACTATAGTCAACCATGGTCAACAATAATCAACCTTGGCCAACTAAAGACAATCCAATTCAATCCAACATAACCCTTAATGAATGTAATGATGCAACATAACTAGTAATGAATGTCACAACATGACATAACCAAGATGAATGTCACATTCAATTTGGTTTATTTTTGTTGTCCATGGTTGATTATGGTTCAACATGTTTAACAATGGCCATACCTATTGTGATGTTCATATTGGTTGAATTATGTTGTCTTTTTATTATCCTCACTGGTTGTGTCACAATGTGACACTCAAAAAGGATTGTGTTGCATTATAACTTTCCTAAAGGGACCTGTTGGATTGTGACATTACTCAATGGTTATGTTAGATTGTAGCATTCATCAAGGGTATGTCACATTGAAACACTCATCAAGGATTATTTCAGTGACATTTGTATTGGTTATGTCACATTGAAACATTCATCAACATGTATGTTGCATCATGTTGCTCATTAAGGGTTATGTCACGATTGAATTTGGTTGACTTTGATTGGCCATGGCTGACTATAGTTGATAATATTTGGTTATTGTTAACTATAGTAGACCATGTAGACATGATTTGATAATGGTTGACTATTGTTAACCATGTTTGACTATGTTTGACCCACGTTTGACCATCGCTAGCTATTATTCAAACTATTTATAGTAAATCATTACAATAGTGAAATGCAACCATGTCATGCCAACAAATCATGATGATTTTACAATTATTTTTTATTTCAATCGTTAAATATGTTTATTTAACATTCTAAAATTGAATCCATAAAAAACATTGTTGCTATGTTTAAAATGTTTTTAATAATAATATATGATAAACATATAGTGAACTTCATAGTAAACAATTGAAATTTGACATTCTTATCAATAAATAATAGTTATGTCACAATCCAAAATAATCATTTGGGAACATAGAAATTGAACATACGTCAACCTAGATGAACATCCCAAAAAATGTATCCATATTATATACAATGTAACAATACTTACAAATACAATATAAACTCATACAAAAATATATGCCATTTAATATAGTTAACCATACTTAACCAGAATTAAATATGGTTTAACATAATCAAAATTATTTTTAAATATTATTGTTATCACTGAAAAATCGTCCGCAACATTGCACGCAAATGGTTGAAGAAACACATCAATGCCAGTAGCAATTAGTCCACCCACAACAACAAAATGCATCCAGAAGGCAAAAACTATACAATTGGGTCAAAAATTAAAGTGCGCAAATTCACCAAAGGAAGTGTGCGCACAGTGCGTATTATGTGCGTGTCAACATAGCCCTCAGCGTGCACAATGTGAAAAATGTGCGACTGTCTACAAGAAAATCCATGCACTTCTATGAATTGTGCATTTATGGATCTTGTCGGCCTCTCAACCACTTCTAGTTCGAACCCCAAAGCGATTTGTCACTCATATCTGAGCAAAATCTAGCTTGGGGGTTGGTCAAGGGCTAGAGGGTGCCCTAAAAGGCCCCTTGTTCACACTATGAACCAATTGAATTTTTCCATGTATGAATGTTATAAATAAGAGCCATGGATGTCCTAAGAAACCAAGATCTTCAAAGTATTGTTATGCTGCAAGAATTCTTCTTTGAGAATCCTCTTTTCTCTTAGAATCCTTCAAGCACCATTGCAATAGGCCATTCCACTCACCTCTTGAGGGGATAGGCATTGTTTGTCTTCACCATTTTTCATTTATTCCATTGTAACGAGTGAATACCTGTCAAGTAGGGAACTCAAGAGCCCTCCCAAGGAGGAAGAGGGGACTCATAAGTCCCTGCCTTTCTCTACAGTGTTTTTCCTACTAAGCTATTGATCCATTGGTAGCATTATGTTGGTCATTGTTTGATTTTCATGGTTATAAGTTTCTCAAGCTTTCTAACATTTATTTCTTAGTTGTTTTTAGTTGTATTTCTTTTTTTTTCATATGTGTTTGGCTTATCTAACCCACTCACAAACTTATGTCTTGTCTAGCAATCTTATATACACGTGAAAGTGTTGTTGTTTTGATCACCCAAGTGACAAAACCAACACAACAGATTCACCAAAGCACAAGCGCCACCAGCTCTTCTACATCCAGTCATCACAGTCGACCCCTTGCATAGACTTCATGACTTTCCATCCTCCATCCAGTAATGGAAACAAGTACATTGTTGTGGAAATAGATTACTTTACCAAATGGGCCAAAGCCATGCCCACATTTAATGACATCCCTGACACGACAATGCATGTTTTCTTCAACCACGTCATTACTCGGTTTGGAGTCCCACTACAGCTAGTGTTCAATCATGGTAAGCACTTTGAGAAAAATATCTTTGCGAAAATATCCTCAAAATTAGGCTTCTCCCATGAGTTTGCCTCCCCATATTACCATCAGTCCAATAGACAAGTCGAGGATGTCACCAAAATCCTCAAAACCATGCTCCAAAATATTGTCAACAAACATAAGACCAACTGGCATCATATGTTATTTTCTGCATTATGGGCTTATCGCACAACAGTCAAAATGGCCATCAATTTTACACCATTCTACCTTGTTCATGGGATTGAAGCCACCGTCCCCATCGAGTGAGAAATCCCCACATTATGCACTTCCATTGAGTTATTACCTGACACTCCTCCAATGGAGAAGTGCCTACTGACCTTGGATTCGCTTGATGAAGATCGTCGATCTTCATTAGAAAACAATGAGGCAGCCAAAAAATGGTCCATAGCCACTTTCGACTGTCATGTCAACCTTCTCTCATTCAATGAAGGTGATCTTGTGTTATCCTATGATATCGCCCACGATACTCTCAACCATGGGAAATTCGAGTCATTATGGAATCAACCCTACATCTTCCAACACTGCCTCACTAAAGTCTCCTACATCTTGGACTCTCCAGAAGGATACCCTCTCAAAGAACCCGTCAACGGGTTGTACTTAAAGAATTTTTATGCCTAACCATAGCCCCCCTACCTTAGGTTTTTCTTTGTACACATTTGTAGATTTTTTAGTATTATTTTCGGCCACCACTCCTCATGTTTGATCATCATCCATGTTATTGATAGATGCATCATCCAATATCCTACCACATCAGTTACGCTGACGGTGCCAGCTGTTGGACCCAGAATCTTGCTTCGGCCACTTCGGCCCTCTATACTCCCTCACATGTCCTGCTCCACTCCAGTGGCATATGTTTGGGCTTGGCCACCAACAACCAATCTGGATATGACATTTTCATTGGTTTCCTCACTGAGGCCAATCATTGCCAAATTCATCACCTTAGCATTCTATTATATTCCCAGCTTGTCGTCCTGCAGCTCAACAATGTATATCATGTTCATGATCCTTGCCTCTTTCGCAAATACCTACAAGTTAGAATCCTATCTCGCAACTTTGATTCAATCACATTTACATATATTCCAAGAAAATTTAATCAAGTAGTAGATCACATGGCTAACCTAGTACTAGATTGGCATTTATCACATTAAACATCATTTTATACATAGCATCATACATTTGTCACAACACATAAGAAAATACATCATAACATAAAAACATAACACAGAAAGACATGAATGATCCAAAATATATCCATATATATATAT
>JASDQU010687786.1:0-39235 GCA_032191745.1 Picea mariana
TCTTTCTGTCCTCCAACTGCTGCTGCAAGTATTCCTTCTAAAGCTTAAGGCAAAGTTGAAAAGTTTGGACAGAAATGGCTTGGCAATTTGGCAGAGTTTCTTTGCTATGATTTTCCTCCTTTGACTAGTACCCCTACCCCTCCTTTTATAGGCTGGGAAGAGCTAGGGTTTTAGTCGAACTCTCGGCCATGCATGGCGGAGAGTTTCAGTTAACTGACAAAAATCCCCGAGTCTCGGCGGAAACTTTCCTGATTTTTTGCATTGTTAGGTACTCGCGGGCTGTTTTAGGCTAGCCCGCGGATACCCGCGTGCAGTAAGAGGACAGCAGGCGGATGCCCGCGCCCAGTGAGAAGTTAGGGCGCGGGTTGCTTGTTTTGAGTGGTTTTTTGAGGAATTTCTCAGCATGGCTTTGGCTAGGAAGAGGCATGAGTAGGCCTGATACCAGGTAAGCAGGGATAGTGCAATTTAGGGTTATAACAACGGTCTGAATAATTCTACAAAAAAAATTATTGTGAAAATGGTGATATGCCCTATAAATAACATGCCTTAGAAAGCATCATCAAAAGAATTTATCCTCCCTTGAATTTCGGCCTTCTTTACTTTACCTTCCCTCTAAAATTCAGCTTAGATATCCTTTGGTTACCTCAATCACTTATAGATATTCAATATTCTCAAGTGTGATTTAAAATGAGAGACCCTTGCCTCTTATTTATACTTTTATGTAGATTCCTCAAGGTGTTACCTTCTAACCATGTTAAACCACTTTCCTTATTTTAGGGTTGACCCACTTCTAACCACTTGTCCAATTAGTAATTTCTTGATTAAATTTATTATTTAAATAATTTATTTTTTATCCACTTTGAATTATAGTACACACAAAACTTCACTTTATTATTTAAATAATTTCTTCTTTGCAACCACTTTGACTACTTTGACCTTTTGGGGCTTCTAGATGACTCATGAGGGTTCTCCAACTTCACATGGCCATAAATATCTAACCGTGAGGAGATATGTGATGTTCCACATACCACCGAAAATGGCATGACATGTACTATCCATATACAATAGTCTTACCTTCAAATATATTAAAACTCATACCATTATACCTTTGACCTTTTCGGGCTTCCAGATGACTCATGAGGGTTCTCCAACTTCACATAGCCATAAATCTCTAATCGTGAGGATTTATGTGGCGTTCCACATACCCCAAAAAATGGCATGACATGTTTTATCCATATGTAATAGTCTTACTTTCAAATATATTAAAATGCATACCATTATACATCAAAAAAACTTGGGTCCATTACCCAAACCTTGTTCTACTGGAATTCACTATTGGACTTTCTTCAAGGGTTGACATCAATGAAAACCAACCCAAATAATCAACAATTACAATATACATTTACAAGGAAAATTTTCCTTTGGGGGATTATCCCCCAAACCCCCACAGGGGGCCTGCTTGCCCCCATACCCCTCAGTTGGGGGGATGATCCCCCCTGTGTGGAGGGGTGTACATTATTCTAGGGTTGTTGGAACAAGGGAATACCTAGGGTTCAATGCTACAAGAGCGCACCAACAAATCCCTAACTACCTGCCCTTTCGGCAATGCCTGCGAAGCAGATGAAGTCTCACCCGAGGTAGAGGCAGGGGTGGTTGCAAGACACAGGTGTCTACAACCATAGTTGGGACACAGATCTATGATTATACAGCTTACTACAGAACTTAGCATCATTAGTTCATCAAGATACATTTAATAACCACTTCGCTTATAAGCAGAGCTTCACAACATTCACACTATTCTATAGTATTCAAGTACTTAGCAACATCAAGCTAGATCAAATCTAGTAGATCATCACTAAGAATATTCATACACATCTAGGAGCACAAAGCATAAGTAGATCTTCCTACAAATATCAAGGCACTTAGCAGAAGAAGAAGTAAACACATTGAATTAAAGCATAAGGCATCACACATAGATTTATGTGGTTCACCCCCACCTTGGGGCTACGTCCACCAACTCTTCTTCTTTATTATCTTGGTCAAGTATTTACAGCACAGAGCCTCAACAATCCTTACTACGCATAGGACAGAAGATCTGCACAACTCGCTAGATCCTTCTTCCTTGTGCTTTAGCACAAAGCCTTTCACAACCTCCTACAACAACTTGCACTTAGCTCTACAATTCTCTTACAAGAATGCACAGAGAATTTACAATCCAAATCCGATCACACAGATATAATTACTAGCACTAAGCCATTGACTCTTTTCTACCTTGCCTAGACATCTATTTATACATACAAAAGTGGGCCTAAGAATGGGTAAACCCATGGACTAACATCACTTTCCCATTACATTAACCCAAACCCTAAAAAGGGGCCCAATAGTGGACCAAGATCTCGTGATCTCTGCTTCTTCTTGCGCGCTTCCTTTGATAGGTCGTCGAAGTCCCAAAAATGGTCAAATATGACCAAGTATCTCCCAAAACTTGCTCAAGGGCCATCAGACCCCCAACACTCACCTGTGACTTGTTCCGAGTCACTTAGGTCTGATCAATTCTGCTTCAAACACCTCAAGCTTGGATCGAGCTGCTTTAACCTACTGCATTGCAACTACTTCTTGCTCGGCGAACTCCTGGAAGAGTGTGACATTCGCCGGCCCTTCTAGGCATTGTTGTGCTGAATTCATGACCTGTGTCAGCTCTGTTCCTTGGTTCTTGATCTCTATAAATAGTTGGCATGCCTTATCCTGCAAAGGTTGAAGTTGTTGAGTTACTTCCATTACCTTGCTCTAGTTTATATGGATATATTGTTGTGATATGCATTGCTCAGAAGACCATTTCATTTTCTCTATGGGTGATAGGGACTTCATCTACACCTGTAGCTTTTTGGCTTCGTGCTTCACCTCCTAGAGTTACGAATCCAATTTGTGCAATTCAGGATTCTCGGTTAGGTTCTCATGTATCTGCGCACTTCTGCTACTTAATTTTTTGCATTCCTCAGTGAGTGCTTTAATCCTTTCTACTGTGCTCTGAGCAGTCAGTTCTCATTGGTCACGCTCTTCTTACGGGGTACCTGGTATGGTCTGAAGCTCTAATTCTACGACTCTTTGTTGAAGTTGTTGAATAACTTCAACAAGCTTCATCACTTGGTGTTCTAAGGGTTCTTCTTTTTTCTACTCTAAGCCGGTCACAAAGTGAAATGCTCTATTGACTGCTTCTTTGATCTCGATCTACTTCATGAGAAGCTGCTCCTTTTCTTTTTGGATATTTGGTTTGTCTTCTTCCAATATTTCTTGGAGAGCATCCCTCTTTTATTGCCCAGCTCAATGTTGCTCGATGATTTCCTCCTGTGCTTGCTTTAAGGCCTGGGTGGCCTACGTAGTTTCTTCTTGTGCTTTCCAAAGGCATGCTTCGACTGTGGCAACAATCTTGTGGAGTTGGACTAGTTCATCTCCCTCTTCTGTTGTTCCTTCTGGTAGGGGCGCAGTGGAGACTCCGCGGCTAGACTGAAGTGCCTGCTGCACTCCTTGGATTTCACTCTCAATTCTATTGTACATTGCCTCTTTCTTGGCTTCCTGCTTTTCTGTTATTTCTTCTATAGCTTCGTTCATAGTGACGAGGAGGAAAATAAAGCCATTTGGGGTGAGTGTGGTCTTCATCTTGGTTACAGGGGTTCTAGGTTTTTTTTGGGAGGAAGGTTTCAGAGGTGAAACCTTCCTTTTATTCGACGAGTCTTCTTCATCTTCTGGCCTCTGTTCGACTTCTTCATCATTACCTTCTTTCTCAAGTGAAGTGGATGCAGTCCTTACAGATCTATTGTTTATATCATGTATTTCCTCATCCTTCTTCATCTTCATTGTTTTCTTTGTCTTACTGGGCCCAGGTGTATCTTATGCAGCTTCTGGGCTGTCAATGTCGGACAATTCTACGGGGTCTGCTGAAACAAGGAGGTCTGCCGACCATTCCTTGGTGATTTCCTCCAGGTCTTCTTCTGTCATCTTATAATAAGACTATAACTACTCTTTGTTCTCATCAGCACGTGTTGTTATGTAAATGAAGTGGCGGTCCACGTTGAACTTCATTAAGGGCCTAAACCTGAAGAGGGTATTCGTTGAGCTAAATTCGTCGAACATACGCGCTCGGAGAGAAAAATTAGTCTGGGTTCATAGTGATATCAGATACTGTACTAGGATGACCAACCAGATCGCAATGACCATTGCATACAACTAATATTCAGCGGGATTCTAATTCTCAGTTGGAAAAAGTGTTCTTCGTGCATGGGGAAATGAACTAAATAAGAAATTTGGCAACGGTCTACTTGCAATGGGCGTGAAGCTTCCATTAATGTTGATATGTTCGTTATGGTCCAGTCCAATGGTCTAGTGATGATCCTTTAATGCTTTTATGTCCATTTGGGGAGGAAGTCAAATGGGTATATCGGTCCAATGGCTATATCGCTTCATCACGGCGAAGTTCCATAGGTCATTGTTCTAATATCTCGATGAAGCTCCCATTCTATAATTTTTCTTTCTGCGATGATCTATCTAGAATATCCTGCAACTTTTTAATCTTTGCCTTCTTCTTAATTAACTTTCTAGCTTTCTTTCCAGTGAGCTTCATCTCAGTAGTTATTTTCTCATTATGTTTCCTATTTTCCTTTGATATAGTTACTTCATGCTGCTGAGGTTCTTTCTTAGGATTCAAGTATAACATCTCTTCTTTATCTGAGATAGAAACTTCAGTATTATGGGAGTCCTCTGGTGTTCTGATAACTTTGACATCTGGGTTCCTAGTGTGATATAGCTTCGATCTGTTCTCCTGTTCTTCAATCAACTATGTGATCCTTCTGGTCATGAAGTATTTTAAACCTTGTCTCTATTCTAAAAAAAATTCTTCTTCCTTCTTTTTGGCTTGATCTCTTTCAATCCAAAGATTTCCAAGTAACATAGTAAACGGGGCGCTATCCTCAATAAATTTGATAATCTCAAAATCTTCTTCTGTTGAAGTTCCATTAGCATTCATAGATATATGATTGAGCCTTCCACATAGGTTCACTAGTTTTCCTTTGAATAACCCTATTCCTCTCAGTGAAGGGGTCATAACAAGCCTCCCTATAGCTTCCCAAGTTCTTTCTGTCATAACATTCACCTGTGTTTCCTCATATAGAACACAGTCAACGTCGAAGTCTCCTATTCTTACCTCGATGCATTCTCTCTTGTTAAAAACCTTTGATAATCTAACATTTCGGTGATCATTCAAGGTGTCTTGTATCTGTAGTAACATGTTATCTGATTCTCTCTAGGGTTTTGTTATTTATGGATATGCCTTAGGGTTTTCTTCTTTTAGATTCATGCCTTCAATTTTAGCAATCATTCTAGGGCAATCTAATACTTTGTGGTCCAAAGATTTGCAACAGAGACAACTAGGTCTTCCACCAAGGAATTCCTTAGCAATATTTCCCAGTCTTCTGCAATTGTAACAGAGGGTTAATCCTCTCTTTCTTTTAAATGATCCCCAACCTCTTATGTACTATGCACTAGGGTTATGGTAGCTAGCCTGTAAAAATTTCTTTCGAGGATCCTTCATCTGTTTGTTAGTCCAGACATTCTTTATATGCATAGGTATAACATATCTATCAGATCTATTCATATCAAACTTAGTTTCATCTATCAGAGCCCTAGTTTCCAAGCTAGGACATAATCTATCAAACATACCTAGATCCATACTCTAGAAACAAAATATTTCACTTATTTTACTTTTACAGAGCACAAAGCTTCCAGATCTAAAAACTTTTGACTATTCTTACCTTTATTAGAGCACATAACTTACAGATCTTACCTCTTTTCTGCATATATGACCTTTCTTTCTTGTCACAAAGCTTCATAGGTTAAGTAGAACACTGCGCGCTAGGGAAACATATCTACGCATAGAGCTTTCACGGTTTCTAGATCGAATATTTGCACAAAGATTTTTTTTCCTAGTTCCCAGCAATCATAGGTCCAGTCCCGGCAATGGAACCATTTGTTGGTACAAGGGTAGACCCAGGGTTCAACGCTACAAGAGTGCACCAACAAATCCCTAACTACCGACCCTTTCGGCAACACCTGGGAAGTAGATGAAGTCTCAGCCGAGGTAGAGGCAGGGGTGGTTGCAAGATTCAGGTGTCTGCAACCTTAGTTGGGACATAGATATGTGATTATACAGGTTACTAGAGCACTTAGCACTATTAGTTCCTCAAGATACATTTAATAACCACTTATCTTATAAGACAGAGCTTCACAGCATTCACACTAATCTATAGTATTCAAGTACTTAGCAACAAAAAGCTATATCAAATCTAGTACATCTCTTCATACACATCAGATATAACATTCATACACATCTAGGAGCACAAATCATAAGAAGATCTTCCTACAAATATCAAGGCACTTAGTAGAAGAAGAAGTAAACACATTGAATTAAAGCACAAGGAATCACACACAAATTTATGTGGTTCACCCCCACCCTGGGAATATGTCCACCAACCCTTCTTATTTATTATTTCGGTCAAGAAGTTACAACACAGAGCCTCAACAATCCTTACTCCACACAGGACAGAAGATCTGCGCAGCTTGCTAGATCCTTCTTCCTTGGGCTTTAGAACAAAGCCTTTCACAACCTCCTACAACAACTTGCACTTAGCTATGCAAGTCTCTTAGAATCATGCACAGATAATTTACAATCCACATCCGATCACATAGATCTAATTACTAGAACTAAGCCATAGACTCTTTTCTACCTTGCCTAGACATCTATTTATACATACAAAAGTGGGCCTAAGTATGGGTAAACCCATGAGCTGACATCCCTTTCCCATTACATTAACCCAAACCCTAAAAAGGGGCCCAAAATTGGACCAAGATCTCATGATCTCTGCTTCATCTTGCATGCTTCCTTCGATAGGCCATTGAAGTCCCTAAAACGGTCAAATATGACCAAGTATCTCCCAAAACTTGGTCAAGGGAAAATACGGGTGTATAGTTTTCATGGGGTATAAACACGACTAAAAACAAAGACCTATGAAATAGTAATATAATCAGGCTCCACAACCAACATAAAGAAATAGATCTAATTCCTCAAGTGGGAGATCTAATTCTAAGGGTAGATCTAAATCTCTCGAAAAATTTGTAAAGGTATGTTGTATATGTGGAAAATAAGGACACTACAAAAAGCAATGTAGATCCAAATTTGAGAAAAATAAGGGATATGAAGAAGCTCCTTCTATAGAATAAAAGACCTACAAGGAAGAAGGATGGGATATGTACTTGGCTTCTTCAAGCACACATGCAAATCATGAGTCATGGTTGGTTGACTCAAGTGCATCCTTTCATATGACTCCCCATAGGGAGTGGTTCTATGAATAAGAAAGGTATGATGGAGGTAATGTTTTCCTAGGTGATGACTCAAAAACCAAAATCATATGATTAGGAAAATTCATGTTGAGTCTCATAGATGGAAGGATTAGAACACTACCTAGTGTTCTACACATCTTAGGTTTGGCCAAAAATTTAATTTATGTAAGAAAAATGGACGATGCAGGGTAAAAACAATATTTGAAAAGAAAACCTGCAAGATGGTTCAAGGAGAAATGGTGTTGTTGAAGGGAGTTCAGTTTGGAACTCTGTATAAGCTGCAAGGAAGCACTATTAGTGATGGGTGTAATAGTTCCATTGTTCCTAATAATGGAATTGAAGAAGAAATAACTCCTACAATCTATGGATAAAAGGTTATGTTGTGGCATCAAAGACTCGGGCATATCAGAGAGAAGGGTCTTCGACTACTACATGGTAAAGGTATGGTTGAAGTTATGTCTAACTACTCTATGTATTTTGATTTATGTGAACATTATGTATATGGGAGGCAGAATCGGGTAAGATTACCCTCTGGTAAACAAGGACAGAAGGGATTTTATAGCCAATTCACAGTGATGTGTTTGGACCTGTGTTGGTTCCATCATTGGGAAAATATGTGTACTATGTCTCATTTATAGATAACTTATCAAGGAATAATTGGATATATTTCCTCAGGAATAAATCCAAAGTCTTTGACATGTTTAAGGATCTTGTTGAGAATCAAATAGAGAAAACAATTAAAGTGTTGAGGAAAGATAATGGCAGAGAGTTCTGCAAGAATGAATTTGAAGAATTTTGTAAGAAGTCTGGTATATCAAGGCAGAAAACTAATCCATATACACCTCAGCATAATGGAGTTATAGAAAGGATGAACAGTACGTTAATGGAAAAAGTAAGGTGCATGCTCAGTGGTGTCAGGTTAGGGAAAAAATTATGGGCAGAGGCAATGGGTATTGCATGTTACCTGGTCAACAGATCACCCTCATCAACACTATATGAAAAGACTCCACAAGAGGTATGGACTGGTTAGAAACCTTCTCTCACACATCTCAAGGTATTTGGATGTGAGTCCTATGTTCATGTTCCAAAGGAAAACAGGAGTAAGCTAAATAAGAAGGATGAAAAGTGTATCTTTATTGGGTATAAATATAGTCTCAAAGGTTATAAGTGTTGGAACCCAGAAACTAACAAGGTTGTGTATATCCAAGATGTGGTATTTAGATAAATGAAGGATTTTGTTAAACATGAAGTCCTACCAAGTAAGGAAGAAACAGAGAAAATAGAGTTCGATTTAAAGGATGATGAATTAGACTCTACAAAAGACCAAGAATTATAAGAAGAAGATCCTCATACTCCAGTATTAACGAGATTGGTTTCATAAAGAAGGCTACTGGAAAGGTATACTCCATCTGATTTCCATTCAAATTTTTCTTTGTCTATTACTAATGATGATCCTAGAATTGTCAGGGAGGAAGTGGATTCAGAGAATGGAAATCTTTGGAAAAATTCCATGGATGAAGAAATGGTAGCCTTGGATAAGAATGAGTCTTAGTTTGGCATAGGGGTAGAACCAGGGTTCAACTCTAACAATGCACCAACAAACCCTAACTACTGGCCCTTATGGCAACACCTATGAAGAAGATGAAGTCTCATTCGAAGTAGCAATAGGGGGGTTGTAGGACACAAGTGTCTACAACCAGAGGAAATGCAAGATGATTCCAAAACAACAACACAAAATAGCCCAGAGATTCTTAACAATATTATCCTTAACTTCGCGAAGTAAGTTATATCTTCTTATCTTCGACAAGAAAACTAACAGTGCAATAATAGTGTAAAAGGTAGTAAATAATAAAGCATCAACCACATGGAACAACAATATTTTATGTGGTTCACCCTCTCCCTAGGGCTACATCCATAGAACTATGTTTATTGATATAATATATGAAGATATAAAGTTATATATGTGCACTCAGCTGCAGATCCTTCTCTCTCTTCCTCTTTATTTCCTATCCCTGCACACCCAGCTGGAGGGTCAATCTTTGCACCCAGATGAAGACCCAAAATAAAATAATTTCCTAAAACATAACACTTTTACCTCTCAACACCACTATCACCTCCCATCTCAACTCTTCTAGACCTCTATTTATACATTCCATGACTCTTAGAAAACCATGGGCCGAAGCCCAGGTGCCAAAAACCATGGGTCCACATAACCCTCATTTTAAGGAATTCATCGACTTGTTCTTCCTTTTTCTCTATGAAGTGCTCCAAAGCACCTATTAGTGTCTTCTTATTCTTGTTGACTTGTCCACGATCTATCTTCTTTGTCGCTTTTTCTTCCTTGATCTTCTCTTTCAACGACTTGCTTTCCTTTAATTCATTCCTTATTTTATGCTTCTTTAACCACTTTGACCCTTCCTCGATTCATGTGCCTTCCGTGCACTTCATACTTTGTCTTTATTCTTCCTTCATCTTTTCTTTCTTCCTTAATACATGACCAAGGGTCAACAGGCCCCCAACACTCACATGTGACTCATCCTAAGTCACTACAGGGTTGAGCCTTATGTATTACTTTGACTGCAGACTGTGTTGAGCAGCCAATGCTTTCTGTTTTGTCCCTCCCTATCACGTGGAGACTATATTTTCTATGTCTAGTACCCAATTTCAACTGCACCTGGTACATAGACCCTTCTTCCTTTTCTTTTACTGAGATCTGCGAGGCAGCTGATTGTCACAATACAGCTTCAACCAGCTCCCATTTACCAAACCATCCTTCCATTCTCCATTAAGAGTCTTCAACTGCACATCTCCACCTTATGTAACATAGACAACCTTGAATGGCCCAATCCAATGCATCCTAAACTTTCCTGGATGCTTCATGAACTTGCTGTCATATAAAAGTACCAAATCTCCTTGTTTCAAATATTTCTTCTTGATCTGTCTATCATGGTAAGCCATTTATCTTTCTTTTTGTACCTGCTGATGAAATCCTGCAATGAAACTATCTTCCTCTAGTTCCATGAACTACTTGAGCCTCTATTGAACAATGTCGGTGTCATCCATACCTGTAAATGTTGCAATTCTTAAACTAGGAACCAAATATTCCATAAGTACCACTTCTTCCAGGCCATAATCTAACTTGAGGGGATTTTGAATTGTTAACTTTTTGCAAGTATTTATATAAGCCCATAACACTGCATGAATTCTCAAATCCCAATCATCTTTGTTAACGCTACAAATATTAGTCATCACTGTCTCCAAAATCTTATTGAAATCTTCAACTATACCATTCTCCTGTGGGTGATATGGTGTTCACTTCTGATGGTGAACTTCGAACTCCTGAGTCAAGGCTTAAATAGTTTTTTTAATGAAGTGCCTTGATCACTCATAAGGATCTTTGGGAATCCAAATCCGGTTATGATATCATCAAAGATGAACCGTGTAACTGTAGTTGCACTACAATCTTTAACTTCTCTTGATTCTTCCCATCTGGTCAAATACTCTGTAGCAATGATGATATATCGAGCTCCTGTGCACTTTCTTGATGGGTTGATAGGTCCCACAAATTCAATATCCCATTTCTCAAATGCATGTAAAGTTAACTAAGGTGCTAAAGGCATCTCATCCCTTCTAGAAGGCTTCCCTACTCTTTGACATGCATCACAGGCTCTATAGTATTCCTTAGCATCCTTACGTAAAGTGGGTCACCAAAGGCCAGATTTGAGAACCTTCTGTATTTTTTCTTTCCCTACATAATTTCCTCCTGCGATGCCTTCATGTTCTTACGCAAGAATCAATGGTATTTCTAACTCCATAACACATCTTCTTAAGATCTTATCTGGTCCCATATTTTATAATTGTCCAACTATAAGTTGAAAATCGGCAATGCAGACTACCAATTGTTTCTTCTAAATAATTGTATGCTCACGAGGTGCCATTCCTGTGGACAAGAAGTGGACTATCTCGGCGAAGTGATCATCAACTTTCTTGATGGCCAACAACTGTGCATCTGGTAGTGTATCATCCAAACTAGTAGGTTCCTCTCCATGTTCTAACCTGGATAAGTGGTCAGGTCCCTTATTCATTCTTCCTGGCTAGACCACAATCTCAAATTCATACTCCTAGAATAATAATATCCATAGGCATATTCTTCCCCACAGCATTGGCTTCTTCACTAAGTACTTCAATGCGGAATGATCAGTAAACATCTTAAAATGTCCTCCCAACAAGTAGTGTCTAAACTTATGCAGTGCATATACTATAGTTAAGCCTTCTCTTTCAATGTTAGTATAATTCATTTTAGATGTAGAAATATTCTTGCTAGCAAAGGCTATAGGGTGGTCAATATATCCTGCATCTGGATGTGCTAAAATTTCTCCTAATGCAATGGATGAATTATCGACATGAACATGGAATTCCTTACTCCAATCTGGAAAAACCAAAATAGGCGCAATGATCATTTTCTTCTTTAATGTGTCAAAGCTTTGTTTCCATTCCTCTTTCCATTGAAACTTACTATCCTTCTTTAATAATCTCTCCATAGGTGTTGTTATATGTGCATAACCCTTAATAAAAAAATTGTAGTATCTAGTGTGTCCCAATGCAATGCACAACTGTTTAACTGAAGTAGGAGGAGGTAGATCAAGAATGATAGAAATCTTGGAAGGATATACCAACAACCCCTTCTTACACACAATGTGTCCTAACAACACTCCAAAAGGTGAAAATAAAATACACTTCTTCAAGTTCAAGGCAATCTGACATTGTTTGCACTTATCCAACATTAATCTCAAACATTCAATATGATCTTTCAATAGACTAAAAATGGTCCAGTCATCAAAGTATGCCTCCAAAAACTTATGTAAAAATTCCTTAAATGATTTGTTAGGGTCCTAACCCACACATAGGTAGAACAATATATTCAGATGTAATAAAGGTCAATATTAATAAGGCCTTTCAATAAAATAGAATAAGGAGGATGTAAGAAGACCTAATAGAAGATTATGCTTCTAGAAGGATCTTCCTCTAGATGCTTATTTTTAGTATAAATAGGAGTCCAGAGTATGGGAACCCTAGCTTGGATATTATTTTACTAGAGCTCTGCTCAACTGGAGTTTGCTCCCTTGAATATGCCCGTGAACATTGCTTTCAGATTCAAAGTGCTATTTCTGTTGTTATTCTTATATCATTTTAGTGTTATTGTGGTGAATGTTTTGGTTACATTGCTATTATTCTGCCATTACTAGCATTTTATTTTTGTTCTGCATACATTTTATATCTGGTATATTACAAGTGGTATCAGAGAACTTTCCTCGGCAGAAAGTGTGGGTTAAATTATTTTTTTCACGGTAGAGACGTATTCCGACGTCTTTAAGCCACAAATATCTATCATTATGCGCATAAACCCATGGTTGAGGGATTCATACACGCAGGAAATACAAGTGGTACTTAAGCGCACATTTGTTGGCCACCCTTGTAACCCCTATTGGTACCCCTTCGAGTGGTAGAACATTAGACAGCACCTGTGTATGGATCAGCCTAGATTACCTGAAGCCCTCTTTAGATAAACCAATTGGTCGCCTGACTGCTATAGTGTCACCGAGAACAACACTTGGGAAGATACTCTCTAGTACCTAGGTAGTCGGGTAGTACGGCTAAGGGTACGGACTATCCTCCTTAGTTAGGGCCCTAAGATATTGGGCCGAGCACTACTGTTGGACCCCGCATGTATATCAGAGATCTATAGCATAGGGAAAACCCTTGTCTGTAGAACCCTTGAATACATAACCCTTGGGGACAGAAACATAAACAAGTTAAAACAAACAAGATCTATTGCCCCGCAACTGTGTTCGGGTTGCCAAGTAAATACACATTTATTTTTGGTTAAGCATTTGGACATTTCCTCTCTACAATATTCTTTAAAATAGACGTAAAAGAAAAAAAATAAAATGAAGTCAAGTCTGGAATTTTTTTCACCCTTATTTCAGACCTATTCCATTGGATTCATCTCTTCTCCCTTATCACATTCATCCATATCATTTTTTTGGCAAAAATGTTTTACCTCGCCTACCCCTTTTCAGTTCCCCCATCCTCATGGCCCATACTTGTAGCCAAGACTTGGAAACTTGCTTCAACACCTTGCAATCTGGTCTCATTGAGACCCAACAAGAAGTGAAACAATTCAGTGCCAATGTTGTCGCCATCAATACAACCATGCAGTCCTCAATGGGGGAAATCAAACAAGACCTCACCACCCAGCTTGAATCAGTCTTTTTGGCACTCTGCACCAAACTACATATCCCTATAGATAACCCTTCCTCTTCCTCACCCCTACATACTGAAGGTGACCATTTTTCTCATTCCCATACCTTGTAGAACCATCACTTTCAACATGACCTACGCCTTCCAGGGGTGGATGTGACCAAATTTGATGGCTCGGACCCCATTGGTTGGGTAACCCAAATTGAACATTACTTCTCTTCATACAGCATTACATATGACTTGGCCAAACTTTGGTATGGTGTTCTTCATATAGATCAAGAATGTTGGCAATGGTGGCAATGGAAAAAAAATTCTCGTCAAGGGTATATTGCTTGGACACAATTTGTGGTAGATCTTTATAAATGCTTTGACACTGACACCAACCATTTGGGCCATTTGACAAAGATGAAACAATTAGGAATAGTGGAAGACTTTATAGCTTCCTTTGAGTGCCTAGATTTTAGAACAGAGGGCATGTTTGATGCCTTTTATTCTGCGAGTGTTTTATTAGCGGCCTCAAGGATGAAATTCGGGCCCATGTCCTCATGGATCGACCTGAGAGTTGGGTGGAGGCTACCAAAAAAGCTAAAGAATCACAACAGGTTGTATCTTCTCAAAAATGCAAACCCTCCTTCATCCCTCTCCCTAAACCAGTAAATCCCACTACTCCCTCTGCTCCACTAAAGATCCAAAAATTGACCCTGGCTGAAATGGTTGAACACCAACTCAAAGGCCTTTTCTATAACTGTGACGAAAAATATTTCTTGGGCCACAAGTGTAAGGAAAAAAATATTTTTATGGCCATCTCTGAGGAGATTTCAGAAGAATATGAAGAAACCCCTTCTATGTCTGAATCACCTGAATCCACTGACATAGCCCCTCCCTCAGACCCTCCCGAAGTAGAACCATTCATTTCCCTCAATTCTCTCATGGGCTTCTCCGCTCCCTAAACCCTCAAGATAATTGGTTACATCAAGCATCAGAAGGTCATCATTCTGGTTGATAGTGGCAGCACCCATAATTTTATTCGTCGCCACATTGCCCAAGAAACTCATTGCTACATCCATGATGTCAATAATGTTCAAATCATGATTGACAATGGTGGTTCCATGAAATGTGGAGGGCATTGTGAAAATGCGTGTCTACAAATTGGTGACTACCACCTGAAATCCCATATGTTTGATATCGACATGGGAGGTTGTGACATTGTGCTGGGTGCAGACTGAATAAGGACTTTGGGTCCCATTCTCATGGATTTTAAAGACTTAACCATGCAATTCGACCAGGAGGGCCACCAATATAAGTTCCAAGGCATCACCGCCGGTTCACCTGAGATCATTATTTCCCATTGCATGGAAAAGCTACTCAAAAAGGGTCATTCTGGTGTTATCTCCCAACTCCATGCCATACAAGCAATAGAGACACCCTCGGTACCACAAGACCTCCAAGCCATCCTTTCTAAACATCAATTGGTCTTTTTCACTCCACAAGGCCTCCCTCCTTCCCATGGTGTTCATGATCATTCCAGTCCCCTTGTACCAGGAAGCCTTCCTCCCAATATTCGTCTGTATCATCACCCCTATTCCCAAAAAAATGAAATTGAGAAAATGGTATAGGAACTCCTTAATGCAGGCATTATCCTCCCCAGTACGAGCCCCTATTCGTCTCCTATGGTCATGATCCTGAAGAAAGAAGGTTCTTGGCAAATGTGTCCTGACTTCCGTGCCCTCAACAAACTTACCATCAAAGACAAATTCCCCATTCCTGTCATTGATGACCTCCTGGATGAATTGAGTGGCGCCCAATTCTTCACTAAACTGGATCTTCGTTCGGGCTACCACCAGATATGTATGAAAGAGGCAGATATTCCCAAGACTTCCTTTAGAACTCATGAGGGCCACTATGAGTTTTTGGTCATTCCCTTTAGCTTATGTAATGCCCCCTCCACCTTCCAAAGCCTTATGAATCACGTCTTCTGTCCTTTTCTCCACCATTTTTTCTTGTTTTCTTTGATGATATCCTCATCTATAGAAAAACCTGGACAGACCATCTTTCTCATGTGGATCGAGTTCTCCCTCTACTCTCTCAGCACCAACTTTTCCTGAAACAATCTAAATTTTCTTTTGGCGCCTCATAAGTAGAATACTTGGGTCATCTGGTTGGAAAAGATGGCATTAGAATGGATCCTAAAAATATTGAATCTATTCAAGACTAGCCTCACCCAAAGACTCTTAAGAGCTTGCGTGGATTTCTAGGCTTAACATGGTATTATTGCAAGTTTGTTAAGAATTATGGGAAGATTGCAACACCTCTCACTGCTCTCCTCAAAAAGAACTCTTTCACTTGGACTCTAGCCACTGCTCAAGTTTTTCAAGCCTTGAAGATGGCCATGTACACCACTCTAGTCCTCGCCCTTCCCGATTTCACAAAGACCTTTGTGTTGGAATGTAATGCCTCGGGGAAAGAAATTGGTGATGTCCTTATGCAAGAGGGTTGACCTTTGGCCTTTACCAGCAAGCAACTATCTAAATGAAATCTGGGAAAATCCATCTATGAAAAGGAAATTTTGGCTATTCTTCATGTTGTGGATCTATGGTGTCCTTATCTATTGGGGCAACGGTTCCAAATTAAGACAGACCATCAAAGCCTCAAGTATTTTCTGGAACAACGCATTTCCTCCCCAGAAAAATGAAACTGGGTGACTAAACTCTTTGGATATGATTATGATATCATTTATAAGAAAGAAAAAGACAATGTGGTTGCGGATGCACTTTCCCAAAAATATGAATATGAAGGATCCCTTTTTTCTCTTTCATTCATTGTACCAGATTGTCTCCAAGCCGTTCGCCAGGAATGGCTACAAGATCCCAAAAGTTCACAGTTGATCCAACAATTGCAGTCCAATGCTCCAACGTCCCCAGGGTACTCTTGGATCCATGAGGAACTTTGATACAAAGGTCATTTTTGTTTAAGTAAACAATCAAAGCTTAAATCCATGGTACTTTCTGAGCGTCATTGTACACCCAAAGCAGGGCACTCCAGGTTCACCAAAACCTATGATAGGGTCAAACGTTCCTTTTTCTGGGATGGTATGAAATAGGACATTTGTAATTTGTAGTTGAATGTGACATTTGTCAACACAACAAGGGAGAAACATTCAAATCGTCGGGCACACTACAACCGCTCCCGATTCCACCTGTTATTTGGAAGGATATCTCTATGGATTTTATTACCGGCTTACCCAAATCGGGAAATAAATCCGTCATCATGGTGGTTGTTGATCTCCTTTCCAAGTATGCTCATTTCTATGCCCTTCAACACCCATTTACAACATCCACAGTGGCTTAAATCTTCATGGATCAGGTCTTCAAGCTTCATGGTATGCCACACTCTATTGTTTCTGATCGCGACCCAAATTTCACAAGCAATTTTTGGCAAGAACTGTTCAAGATACAAGGCACATAATTGCATCTCAACACAGCTTATCATCCCTAGACTGATGGACAAACAGAAGTTGTCAACAAGTGTTTGGAAACATATTTGAGGTGTTTTGCCTTGGAAAAGAAAAATCAGTGGGCTCAATGGTTACCCGTAGCTGAATGGTGGTACAACACTTCATACCATACAACTACATGCATGACTCCTTTTGAAGAAGTATATGGACAGAAGCCACCTTCAATTCTCTCGTACTTACTAGGTGCCTCGAAGGTCTAGGCGGTTGACCTAACACTTATAACTCGAGAGGATATTCTTCGTACCCTCAAAGAGAATTTTTTCATGGCACAGAATCACATGAAGCAACAAGCAGATCAAGGTCACTCTGAACGTCAATTTGCAGAAGGGGATTAGGTGTTTCTTCGACTGCAACCTTACAAGAAAACTTCCCTCAAGGCCGAGCATTGTTAGAAGCTAGCACCCAAATTTTATGGTCCTTATACCATGTTCAAGCATGTGGGACAAGTCGCCTATCAGTTAGCTTTTCCCAGCCATTCAAAGCTACATCCTATTGTTCATGTTTCATGCTTAAAGAAGGTGATTGGATCTAAGTGCCAAATTCAAACCAACCTTCCAGAGTTAGCTGAAGAAGGATCCATTTGGCTAGAAATAGAAGTAGTTTTGGACTAGCGTGAGCATCGCCTATGTCAGAGAACCATCAAGGAAGTGCTAGTCTAGTGGAAATATACAACTCCAACAGACACCACTTAGGAACCAACTACCATTTTGTAGCAATTTCCTCATCTCAAGCCTTGAGGACAAGGTTGTTTTTAAGGGGGCGGACATGTTACTGTCCTAACCTGCACATAGGTAGAAAAATATATTCAGATGTAAGAAAGGTCAATATTAATAAGGCCTTTCAATAAAATAGAATAAGGAAGATGTAAGAAGACCTAATAGAAGCTTCCGCTTCTAGAAGGATCTTCCTCTAGATGCTTCTTTTTAGTATAAATAGGATTCGAGGGTATGAGAACCCTAGCTTGGATATTATTGTAATAGAGCTCTGATCAAATGGAGGTTTCCCCCTCGAAGAGGCTCGTGAACATTGCTTTCAGATTCAAAGTGTTATTTCTATTTTAATTCTTATATCATTTCAGTGTTATTGTGGTGAATGTTTTGGTTATATTGTTGTTATTCTGCCATTACTAGCACTTTATTTCTATTCTACATACATTTTATATCTAGTATATTACAAGCTTCAACCACCACCCTAGAAAATATGGTTGGTGAATTCTTCAAAACAAAAGGCATCACAGTGTACTGAAAAGAAATGTAGTCTTATGTCTGTCCTCCTTGGAAATTATGATCTGGCGATAGCCTGAAAATCCATATGTGAATGAATAAACTTCTTTTCCTCCTACATTATCTATAACTTCATCAGTAAAAGGTGTAGGAAATGGATCATGTAAACATGCATCATTCAATTTCCTTAGATCTACATAGATTCTGATTTCTCATGCCTTCTTATCTTGGACCACCATAGGGCTGATCGATTCAAATTCTTCAATTGGTTCTATAATTCATGCTTCTATCATTCTATCTAATTCAGTCTTAACTTTCTGCTTGTACTTTGGATTTAGTCTATAAGGCCTCGGCTTGATAGGCCTTGCATCTGCCTTCAAAGGAATCTTCATTTCTCCCATGGGCCCTTTAATGTCCTTAATGTCTGTGAACTTGGTTGGGAACAAGTCCTGATACTCATGCAATAGTTCTATAATCTTACTAATAGTAGCATCATCCCAATAGTCTCCAACATTTTCCAACTTAGGTGCTTGCTCTATTGATGCAGGAGCATCACTCCATCTCAGCACGCATCATCTAATCAACACACATGGTGCACATTCAAGGAAGGAGAGGTGTCATCCTCTCATTTTTGCCTCGAGAATCCAATATGTGATCCATGAATTAATTGAAGACAAGTTGGAAAAGATAGATCGTGATTTCTCACAAGCTGGAGATAAGGGATGTTTATTTGACACCATTAGTTGGCTTGAGAGGGAAGCTCATTGAGCCTCTCTTGTATAAATATTTGTATTGTAACAAAAGTAGAGGTTAGGTGGTGAAATGTTAGATGACAGTTGGATGATAGGAGGTTGATGAGAGCCGAAACTCAGTTGCAACTTGGACGCCACCATTGTAAAGTGACGTTCCACCATTAATATAAAATGACAGCTTTTCCTATTTTTTCTTTTTGTTCAATGGATGTTGTGTTATGAATTTCATTTGCATGATTTTGAATTGTAGATGAATGTTAGAAATTGTTTGCAGGGATAGAGATACAGTTTCCTATCTGAGAGTATGTTAAGTTAAGTATGGTTCTCTAGGCTAAGTGCAAGGAGTGTGCGATAGAGTAGGGAAACTATGTGAGATGACACAAGGAGTGTGTATCTGAACTTAGTGGAGTCAGAAGAGAAGCTGCCAAGAGGGCACGCCAAATTAATTTACAGACTCAGGGAGAAATTTCAAGGTGGTTATGTCCCTTGGAAATAAATACTATGTGGAGAGAGGAATAGTTCGAGGTTATTGAACACTCTGGAATACTCTGTCAGGAGGGCATCGAGATTGCGTGAGCATACCCAAGAACTAAATGGATGAAGGTATAGAGGAGTCCCAGAATTGTTGAACATTCTGGTGAAGGAAGGCTTTGCAAGAAGTGCATCGACAAAGGAAAGGAGATGCCTTAAACCTTTTCATAAGGTCGAGGGAGAAGTCATCGAGGAACTGAGTCAAGTGCAAGGAGTGCACCTAAGTTGTAGTGAATTCATCTTATAAGCTCAGAAGGAAGGGCAAGAAGCTATTGGGAGGGCATGAGAATCTCATAGAGGAACTTGAAACCTTGGAGGTTTTTCAAGCCGATCAAAGTCGTAGGAGAATTGCACAAATTTCTGCAAGGAGGGCATAAATCCTTCAAGAATAGTCTAAGTATTGAAAGGATAAATTGCACTAAGTATGAAAAGGATTCAAGGAATTACAGAAGTCCTGAAGATGGAGAATTCATCCATCGTCAAGGAGAATATAGGTGGTAGAAGATTGAGAAGTTCGGGAGGAAGAGCTTCAAAAGGTTTTTCGAGAGCAATCCTAGGATCTTCGTGAAGTCACGAAGAGAAATTTCAAACCCAAGTCATTGGATCTGGAAGGACACATGAAAAAGGATCAATGAATCATTGATTCATGATTGGAAGAAGCAGGGTTGACAAAAGATAGGACTCTCGAAGTCTGAACTCGCAATTCGATCACAATCGTTGATTACAGGAAGAAGGAGGATTGTAGATCTAGTCCTAAAGCATTCTTCGATTCGGAGATTGGGGAAGGAGGATAAAGCAACTTGAGAAAGTCCCGAAGTGGGGGGTCGCGAAGGGAGTTTACCTACGGTTGTAGTCTGTGGTGACATCAAGGGAGGATATTAGTAGTGAGAGCTAAGGTCGTTGGTGTAAAAACTGGAAATATCTAAGAGAGGATCCACAGGCACCACATTGTGGGTGCCGAAGAATTGAATAGGGGGGCTATGTCAATTTGAAATTGGTTCCATCTGAAGCCCGACGAGTCATTTGACTCAACGAATTGAATGATCCTAGACTAGGAGGTCACAATGACCCCTCATTGGTAGGAGAGAATGGGGAGTTCATCACCAAGTGGTATCAGAGCTTGAATTTGTCTACAGAGTGTGGGAGAAGGGAAATGAAGGATATAGTCTCATACCAAGTGGTATTGGAGATTGATTTCTCTTAGCAGAGGGAAAGAGACAAAAAATATGGTGCAGAATTGATTTATGTAAGCTAGGGAGACAGGGTGTAACGCTCTATTGGAACTGTTGCAAGGTGTGCAGCATGTGATAAAGAAGCTAGGTGGGCTATAGACAAAGCAATATGGCCATTGATGGTCATAAGCATGGTTGAAGAGAAGTCTAGTTGCGGAAGAGAAAGGAGGAGATGGAAAAAGAGCTCAGTGAAATTTGAGTGCAGATGGAGGAGATAGCATTCAAGATGCAACAGAGTCAAAGGTGCACTGGACGTATGGATGGTTTTTGAAGAGGATAGCCAGATGGCATGTTCAGAAGTTTTTGGCCAGGGGGTAGCAACAGATGTTAAAGAGTTAACTAAGGAATGATAAAAATCTCAGTCATAAATGAAAGAGATCTGGAAAGAGTCTCGTAGATTTACAGGTGGGCAACGAGAAGGGATCAATTGATCTTGTAAAATGATAGGTGGGTAGAAAAAAAATCCCAGATTGCCAGGTGGGCAAGGGAGAAGAGCTAAAATTATCTGATATTTCATTGATAAATGAGGAGGTGGAAGAAGAACCCCACTCAGATGGAGATTCGCACAGAATTGGGACTTGCATGAATGAAGATGATGACAAGTTAGAGACTTTCATCACTATGAAGGAGGAGGATCAAAGGGACATTCTGATCATTGGGGGAGTCGAGATATTCCTACCAAGTGGTCGAGGAGAGGCTAGCACAAATGTTTCAAAGGTGATAGGAAGACAGCAAGAAGAAATTGTTAGGGGGGAGAGGGAACATATACTGATTTATGTCCCAACAAAAGAAGGAGAGCATTCAGGAGAATCGCTCGACATTTTCAGCTAGGAAGTTGAATAGGAGATGACTGCAGCACTGGGGTCTACAGATGAAGAGGGAATAGACAACATAGACTTTGTTTATCTCTGTTAAGAATTAGAATATATCGAAATGAGAGTGGCAGTGCAAGGCATGCACATCCAATAGGTTAGATTGGAGGCAGATGAAGGACCACACCAAAATGAAGAACAACTGGAGGAAGATGTAATGGGAACAGCCGAAGGACTGGAAGGAGAAAATATGTCAGGAGAATTTGTAGCTACGCATCAGTTTAGTGATAGGGATACTATAGGGGTGAAGACTACAACAGAGTGGTTAGTTAAGGCCACAAAGGAAGAAGATGTCTTGGGAAATCAATGTGATTCTCCCATTGACAAGAAGTGGGTGCAGTCAGCTAGTCTGCAACAGAAGAACCAAATGATTGAGCAGTTGGATGAGGTGATTGAGGAGATAAGAAATATGATGTCAGAGTCAGCAGAGAAATCAGTCAAAAAGAGGAAACTGGATGAAGGGAAACTTGCACAAGCAGCGGGGATGATGCAGGAGTAGCAGTGGAAAAGCAGAGGAGCCGAGAGACAGCTCCAGGAGAAAATTTTGGATCCAGGTGGATTTCAGCCACATTAGAGAGCTCATGAGCAGGAGCTCATGATTTTTTCCACTGTGGATTATGATGCAGGATAATCACTCCATCTCAGCATGTGTCAGCTAATCAAAACATTTGGTGCACATTCAAGGAAGGAAAGACGTCACCCTCTCATTTTTTCCTTGAGAATCCAATATGTGATGCAAGCATTAATTGAAGACAAGTTGGAAGAGCCATATCATGATTTTTCACAAGCTGGAGATAAGGTCGCCATTAATAGGCTGACGGCAGAATGGATTTGCATCCGATTTGGAGCAGAATTGCCATCATTGTAATTTGGCCTTTCAATAAGCATTAGGGATGGTGATTTGACACCATTAGTTGGCTTGCGAGGGAAGCTCATTGAGCCCCTCTTGTATAAATCTTTGTATTGTAAGAAACGTAGAGGTTAGGTGGTGAATTGTTAGACGACAGTTGGACGATAGGAGGTTGATGAGAGCTGAGACTCAATTGCAGCTCAAACTCCACCATTGTAAAGTGATGTTCCACCATTAATAGAAAATGATAGTTTTTCCTATTTTATCTTTTTGTTCAATGGATGTTGTATTATGAATGTCATTTTCATTATTTTGAATTGTAGATGAATGTTAGAAATCGTCTGCAGGGATAGTGATATAGTTTCCTATTCGAGAGTGTGTTAATTTAAGTCTAGTTCTCTAAGCTAAGTGCAAGGAGTGTGCGAGAGAGTAGGGAAAATCTGGGAGCTGATGCAAGGAGTGCGTATCTGAACTCAATGGAGTCAGAAGAGAAGCTGCCAGGAGTGCACGCCAGATTAATTTACAGACTCGGGGAGAAATCTCAAGGTGGTGATGTCCCTTAGAAATAAATATTGTGTGGGCAGAGGCACAGTTCGAGGTTGCTGAACACTCTGGAATACTCTTTCAAGAGGGTATCAAGATTGCCTGAGCATACCCAGGAACTACACAGCTAAAGGTGTAGATGAGTCCCAGAATTATTGAACATTCTGGTGAAGGAAGGCTTTGCAAGAAGTGCATTGACAAAAGAAAGGAGATGCCTTAAACCTTTCCATAAGGTCGAGGGAGAAGTCGTTGAAGAACTAAGCCAAGCACAAGGAGTGCACCTAAGGTGTAGTAAATTCATCTTATAATCTAAGGAGGAAGGAAGAGAAGTTGTTAGGAGGGCACGAGAAGCTCGCAGAGGAACTTGAAACCTTGGAGGTTTTTCAAGCCGAGCAAAGTCGCAGGAGAATTGCATAGATTTCTACAAGGAGTGCATAAATCCTTCAAGAAGAGTCTAAATCTCGAAAGGAGAAATTGTGCTAAGTGTGAAAAGGAGTCAAGGACTTACAAAATCCCCGAAGATGGAGAAATCATCCATCGTCGAGAAGATAGGTGGCAGAATATCAAGAAGTTTGGGAGGAGGAGCCTAGGAAGGTTTGTCGGGAGAAATCTTAGGATCTTCGCGAAGTCATTAGGAGAGATTTCAAACCCAGGACGTTGGATATGGAAGGATGCATGGAAAAGGATCAGCACATCATTGATTTTCGATTGGAAGAATCAAGGCCGAGAAGAGACAGGAATCTCGAAGTCTGAACTCATGATTCGATCACAGCCATTGATGGCGGGAAGAACGAGGACCGTAGATATAGTCCCGAAGCATTCATAGATTTAGAGATCAAGGAAGGAGGAGAAAGCATCTTGCAAAATTCCTGAAATGCAGGGTCACGAAGGGATTTGACCCACAGTCATAGTCTGTGGTCACATCAAGGGAGGATCTTAGCAATGAGAGCTAAGGCTTTTGGTGTAAGAACTAACAAGCACTAAGAGAGGGTCCGCGGGTACCACATCACGGGTGCTGAAGAATTGAATAGGGAACCTGTGTCAAGTTGAAATCAATTTCATCCAGAGCCTGACGATTCATTCGACTCAACGACTTGAATGATCCTAGACCGGGAGGTCGTGATGACCCCTCATTGGTAGGAGAGAAGGGGGAGCTAGTCACCATCTATTCCAATATTAACCTTCTTAATTTAAATAGGCTTCCCAACAAAAGGTAATTCAATCCCTATCCCTTGTATATCTCTTTATCCTTCAATTTCTGAAATTTTCATATTCCTAGGGTCATTATCCTCATCAACATTAATATTATAAAAACCATGTAACTGTTGAAGAGGCACAGTCCATTTATCTTCTTCTTGTTTAAGAGGGGGGTTAGGTGCCTCCTCAAAGACCTTTTGTCTTACAATTTGTAAATCCTAATCTACTGTGGGGTACTGACTTTCACATAGGAATGTAGTTATAAAGTTTTGGGTCATACCATACCAATTTGTAGTGACTAAGCACAGTTTTTCTTGAAGATACCAGTTGATAGGTGTAGTATCTAAGGTGTTAATGAACTTATGTACCCACTGTTCTTTAGGAATTTTGCTCCAGGCTTCCTCACAAATTCGCACATGGTCCTTAGGAAAACTCTCACCTGTGTATCAAACTTCAAAACCTTCAAGTTGGTCTGAAAAGTGCATCGTCAACAAGGTGTGACATTGTACCCACTTTGTGATGTTCTTCTTGTGTGTTCCCCACCATCTAGCTGGCGTTGCTTTCAAGGCTTCATCTAGTGCCAAAAACCTCTGTTGTACTAGTACAATTCCATCAAGTTCAAATAGGAATGTCTCTAAATTATTCAAGCCATCAAATATAGGAAGATTACTTACTTATGTGCCAGTATAGTGAACTACCTTAGTCAATCTAGCACACCTCCGCGTAGAGACTTCATACATTCTATTCTGTCAATTTTCCAATGCTTCTTATGAATCTGACGAGCATTCACTTTCACTTCTCCAACTTAGATTTACATATGTTGTAGGATTAATATAATCAGGTTGTCCTGCTTTCAGTGTACATATGTTCTCTAGCTCATAGGCCTAGTCTTCTTCTCTTGTAGTTTCTGTGTTTCTGCGACCTTCATCGAGATCAAGAGGTGCAATGACCCTAAGTCCATCACCTTCAAATGTCATTCTTCTCTTTTTCAGGTCAATAATAGTCAAATTTTTGAAATCCCAATCAATAACCAACAATGCAGGATAGGAACAACTATCATCAACAATCTCGATCACTTCGAGGTCTTCAAATGTCCTCACCTTGTCGATGTCCATAGGGACATGCTCTAGTCTTCCAAAGGGGCTCACTGCCTGCTGATTATCCATCCTTAGCCTAATAGGAGAGTAAATCAATTTAGGTTTTCCCATCAATGCCCAAGTATTCTTCGTCATAACATTTACTTCTGATACCAATTAGAGGACCACATAGTCAATGTTGTAGTCTCCAATATTAGCACTAAGGTGCAGTTCCTTGATTTTCCTCCTTTTTCTAGATACTTGATTCACAACTCTACTCAGCAGAGGATCTACTCTTCCAATTTCATATTGTCTTATCAGGTGTTGTAGTTCCTGCACAACTCTTTCATCTTTAATCAAATCAATACAAGTACACAAGAAGTCCACAAGCTTGCTTACCTCTTTTCCTTGTCTAGGTGGGGCATATTGATCAAATGTTGGAGGAATTTCACATTCCCTTACTTATGATTGTGCCCTAGATGAAGAATCTTGTTCACGTACAAATTCCCTTCTTTCTTATTCAAAAGTATGATTTTCTTTCCTTGGATCAAACAATGGTGCCTTCTCTGAAGCTCTTCTAATCCCTAATCCATCTGTAGTCTTTCCTGAAGTCACAATATCTTATCATGTGACAGTGCCTCCTCTAGTAATAACAATGACTCTGGGTTCCTCATTGCAAGGTTCAACTGATATTTTCTGGATTTTTTGGTTTCCACCTCATCTTTCATGAGCTTTAGCTATTAATACTAGATAGTCTTCAATGACATAGTCAAATGAATTATAGTATCTGCAAGTAGTACAAGGGTTTTGAAAATCCATTACCAAATGACTTGGTTGGGTACAATTATAGAAAATAATCTAACCTCTACCTCAACCCATGCCTTCTCCTCATTCTCTTCCTTTGAAACCAGCGTGAGGGTTGAAGCTTCCTCTTCATGGGGAATTGAATTGTGCAGCATTCCCTTCTGGTTGTAATTCTCCTTGAATTCTATAAGCATCCCTTGACCTTTCATGCATGAGGTCATAATCCCTACATTCCTTCTCATCATGCCCAACATATTTATAGAATGTACAATAAAGATTGGTGGGTGTATGGACATATTTCTACATATAATAGCATTCACTAGGGAGATGTCTAGTTCTACATACCTCACACCATGGTAAAGTAGTCTGCTTCAAAGGGTTAGGAGATCCAAAGGCCAAGTATTCACTAAATAAAGGACAGTTCTCTTTGTCATGGCCCTCTTCTTTACATCTGATACACCAGATGTCTTCTCTTTTCTCTTTTCCTTTGTCTTTCTTCATGTCTTCAACCTGTAAAGATAAACTGGTTAATTGATTTAAAATCTTACTCATACCTGGACTGGATTCTCCTACAGGGGTTGCTTCTAGTTTCATGGCAATATCTAATGCTTTATATTGTAAATAAACCTTTTGTTTCATTAGAGGAACTCTAATGTGTTCTAGGAGGGCAACGATGAACCATTCCTTATGTTGTTCGTCTGGAATATGGAAACTTAAATAGCATGTCAAGATCTTAAACCTCTAATCAAATTCCCAAACAAGTTCAGTCACCTTCTGCTTGATTTCCCTCAAATTTGTAATGCACTGTGACTTCAACTTAGGCTTCTTGAACTCTGCACTCAATGCAGTATTAATGTCATTCAATGCTCTAGGTTGTACAGATGTTGTAACAAACTTTATATACCATCTCATTGCACGGTCCCTCAAGGTAGTACTAAACTGATCTCTCTTAACAACTTCATCGATGACTTGCTTAATGCTCCATACAACTTTGCATAAGAACTAGTGTTGATCAGGATCCTCAGATCCATCTCCTCTGAAAATAGGTAACCTCATTTCATCTGTCATTGATTTTCCTTGATTTCTCGACTGATTTTGTACTAAACTGCTTGTGACAATACTTTGAGTTCTCTGATTACTCTGGTTACTCCGATTACTTGGTGCTACTAAAAAAATGGGAGGAGTATCAATACTTACTTCAACAGTACGCACAGTACCTAAAGTTCCTAGTTCTTCTCAGCGAGGTTCTTTAGTCTCTACTTCCTCTTCCCTTACGAACTCTAAACACTCTTCATCTGATCACTCTGCTTCTTCTCCACTATAGAATCCTTCATCTTGTACTAATGGCCTGTAACTCTTCTTAAAGAGGTTCATAAGAGGAATATTTTTGAATGATCTCCCACTCTGTGTGTGTCCAACCTCTGTGTCACTATTGTTGTCTGAATTCTTGAACATTATCTTTAAAATCCAACTGATTAATGTATCTTCAAGATATTTTCTCATGCAATAGCATATTAATCTTCAACTTCAAAAAGTGTAGGAAATTTCCTCTAGGTCCCTTGAATAAATACCTCTCTACTTGACTATATGATTCCACTCTGTCAATAGAAAAATCAGTAATGTACCCTCCAATAGTGATATCAAACCAGAGATCCACTGCCCTTGACACAACGTTATCAACTTTATTTAATTTCTTAGTCAGGGTCAATTTCCAAACCACAGGTCGTGTAGATATGATTTCAAACTGAGTGGTTTCTAGTCTTGATCATCACTGGTACAACTCTTGATGAACTCCTACAAAGAAAATCTCGTGCACATCAGTGAATATGTACCTTCCTATTGACGGGTGAAATTGACTGCTCGTCAACTGGAGGAGTGGATCAGGTCCGGGGTTGTATAAATAACCCAAGCTGTTTGGATTAATCCACTCCAACGGGTTTTGCGGCTCCGTTAGCCGTTTTTAGTCCTACGAAAGTGAAAAAACAAAAGCTAAAGAAACTAACTAAATGAAAAATAGCTGTTGAGAACAATATACAATCTAAATTATACTAACTTAATAGAATAGTAGTTCTACTTATTATATGTACAGTGTATTGATATATTTATATTTCTATTATATGTACAGTATTAAAAAAATGCAAATTTTGATCGAAATGTGCAAAAATCATATATGAATTGACAGCAAAGCTATTGTTCAGTATTTTTTTTTTTTTTTATAACTTTTATGAACGAGAAATGAAATGACAGCTATCTAGTTGAGAAATAAAAACAACAATCTATACAGTGTATCTAAACTACAAAAAATTCTTATATTAATTGAACTAATAGAATGAAACTAGTAAACTAACCTGAAGTATTATCTCATATTCGTCCTGTGCATAGCATCTACGTTTGTTGTTTGATGAGGCCAACCCGCACCAGATTTTACCAATGCTTCTCGTAAATGCGAAGCAGTAACGCTTTGAATGCTAATGACATAACAAGTAATATATGTAGCAACAACAATTTATCATTTGACAAACGATCATATTAAGATAAATCTTACTATGAAAATTTGCATATAATTGCTCATTGAATAAAGAAGATCAACCTTCTAATCATCAAATGTGAACAGATTAGTTGCTATATATAAAATGAGAGACATAAAACATGGACACTATATAAATCTCATCACATCAACCTGTAACAAATCATGATATCTAAAGTAGTCAAAATTTGATTACAAATTGAAATGAGCAAAACTTGAACAAAAATATGATATATTGAAGCTAAAGTTGTGCAAATATCCACTTTCATTCAAGTCTAATAATCACAAATTTATAGTTTCTTCTCCCAGGAAGCGATGGGTATTTGTTTAAAAAATCATACATATATAAAGGCCACAGGATCAAAACATTCCCTGTGGAAATTATCAAATTTGTTCCAAAAATTGTGGGGAATACAATCTCCCAAATTCCCATTTCTATCCAAAACTAACAGCCTAATCTAAAACCATGTAAATAAATAGCATGTTCGGAGATGCCACTAGCGATCCAATCTCCTTTAGAATTCGTATGTGCCTGAAAACGCACAAGAATACATGATTTCAGATTGCATTTTAGTTGTAAAATCAAAAAATTCAAATTTTAGTAACTAGCTACAGAATCTCACGATTTTGTAGCTAGTTATTATTATAAACAGAATCGTGTTTTATCAATTCAATCAAAACAGAAATAGATGCAATTTGAGCAAACAAATCTTGTATGCTAATTCAAAACAAAAACAAAATCATCTTAAAATTACTTTTAAAATACCATACCTCGGATTCAGGGATTCGTTTTAATCAAGCTATTTTTGAATTCACAATGGTAGTGGCCACCTCCACATTCTTAAAGACAATAGAACCTGTGGTTTTCTGTCTTTTATCATTAGCTTTCAATATTTCGTTCTCCTTAGTTAGCACATTCACTCGGTCCTCCAAGGACTTGATCCGAGATTGGAGCAAAGGGACGTCTCTGTAATATCGGTCGAGCCACGACTGACATCCATTGCACTGTGGTTGAACAGGCTGTGTATTCACAGGTGAGGAACTTCTTATTTGACCTATAGGTTCTTTGTCGAGTTTGATCCTAGGGAAGTTGGGGTCGTCTCTAAGACACGGTGGGAGGTTCGTCAAATAGTCATAGGGCTTAACTGAGCAAAGTCTGTGTGAGTATGGATACTCTTCGGTTAGAAACCGTTCGATTTCGAAATCGGAATCTTCACTTAACAGAATTGGTTTTTGGTCTTTGTTTTCTTTAGGTTTATTATGGGCACACCGTGAAACCCAGCGCGTGGCCATTTTACCCTTGTAATTGACATCACTGTTACCTTTACCCTTTTTCTTTGCAGACTTTTTAACAGGATTACCACCATCTTTTGGACATGAATCAGGCAAGGTGTCGGGTTGGGTAGTGTTCGGGTAGGACGAGGGTTAAACAGAGGGAAAGAGCGAAGGAGGGGGAATGACAGGCCCGACAAGGGTTTCTGTAACAACGGATTTGTCAACTTGTCCTATTTCAAGACTAGCAAAACCATTCCTAAACAAGAAATCGTCCCAACAATCGCCATTCAACTTCAACTGATGAACCATAATAACTTTAATTAAACAATGGTGGAAGAGGCTGGAGTCGGCTTTCTCCCTTTTGAAACACTTAACCATTTTGTATAAACTCCGAAGGAGAAAATATGGCATGTTTAAGAGAAAATCGATAAAACTCATGAGCAACCGCAAGTGGTATAAGAAAACTAAACCGTATCTACCCTCACAGGTAATGAACTGCTTGACAATAGCTAACAAATCGTGCCATCTAGGTTTTAGAGCTGTAACGGGCATACCTTTGTCGCAGTTGTTAATCTTCCTTGAGGTAAACAATAGTGACCAGGGAACTTTGTCAACCTTTGAGTTTTTAAACCATTTTTGTCCCACGGCTGGCAGACCAGTGGTTGAGCTAATGAAATCTTTGTTTAAATCGAGTTGGACATCCCCAATTTTGGCTCTGCAACCATCGAACGTTAGCACAAATTGTTGATCAACTGCCAGGTTAAAACCCTCGAACTTTTCAACAAATAACCGCCAACCATTCCTCTCTAAGTCCTCTCCGGCATTATCAAACAACAACAAAGTTTGGACACTGCTGTGTTCGATTCTCACTACAGGAGCCATAGCTAATAGCACAAAATCAACAGGGTATTTGATGATAGGGTTTGACAGGATAGACACAGAACCATTGTCCCAAAGCTTCCCCAACACAATGCAAAGGCAACTCGAAATGCAAGGGCAGAGCGTTAATGCTATGCGTGCAAGGATAGTGGTGTAAATCAAGGCCATGCAAGAACATCATATCGGGATGTACTTGGAACGACGCCTTGGTGTAATGGTACATTCAAATCATAACTGTGGGTTTTCACACTTGCAATCATGAAAATGAAAACGAAAAGAAGGTATGCAAAAAGCGAAGAATAATGATATCATTTAAACAGTTGTGACGATTAATGAGGGTTTAAAAACCTTGTGTAGGCAGCTTGTAAAAAAAAAGATAGAGATTGATATGGCTGCCAACAATGGTGACACACTGGTAGAAGCAGTTATCTCTGCCAAACGAACAAGTCCAGATTAGGATAATGAGAAAAACTCCAATTCGAAAACAACTAGAAAATTGTTTGAACATCATTATCAATCATAAAAAATTCCAGTTTTAGATTGCTTGTTATTTTAAAAGATGAAAAATGATGACAATCTTAACAAAAGTGAGCCATGATATTAAGGTTAAAATATCCAATATTTTTTACAGAGCCACTGCTACTAGCAGGCGTCCATAGCCTCGACAGGGATTCCATTTAACCCACTCCAATATCGGTATCCTGCCAAGAAGTTCCAGATCAGAACGAAGGACATTTAAGGTCAAAAGATTCCATATCTGAGAAATTTCATATACCTGACATTGCTTCGCTGCCAGCGGGCCTGTTCAGTACCCCGACGAAGTTATCTTGGCGTCATGCATGCATTTAACCACTGCCAGCAGACCTGTTCAGTATCCCGGCGGGTTTACAATCACTTCCCACAGCTCTTTAATGATTTATTTAGTTTTAAAGATATTTAATCGAGTGGGGTGACGCTGAAAATCTTGATATTTTGGACATATTTTAATAAATTACAGACCTTGAGAGAATTTTTAACTGTCCTTCATTAATATCTAGAGATGGTTTATTGATAAACCGACATTCGAAGGCAAGGAGACATCTCTGAGTTGTTCTCTTAAGGAACAGGGATAGCGTAAGAAGAAATGGATGATCATGAAAAGATTCAATTACAGATTGAAATCAAGAAACGCCTTTCAAACAACAAGATTTATTCAACATGGTTGTAAACTTTAGAAGCATGTCATAATTGATGTTTAAACAACCTCCAACAGTTATTTCAGAGGAGAAGTTTTTCTGTTCTCTTTGTCCGAACAGTTCATGATGCAGGTATATGTATTTCAAAAATAAAAATTGGTAAGCATAAGGGGAAAATCAAAACCAAAATAGCAAAGAAAAATGAAAAGCAAACAAAGGAAAAATATTTACACAGTGTACACAGGGTTGTCATCAAGTGAAATACCTTTTTAGAGCTTGTCCATTCACTGGATAGGTGTCTGGCTGTCCCTCTAGACTCTGTAATTTGAAAGAGCTGGGACCCAATTTCTCAGCAATCAAAAACGGTCCTAGCCATAAGTTATGAAACTTCGTATGCCTCCCTTTCCCTCATGTGGTTTGTCCCATTTTAGGACAAGGTCACCTACTTCAAAGTTTCTGTCAGAGGCAGATTGGAATCAAACCAACTTTTAACCACAAGTTGATGCTGATCCAACTTCCGTTTTGCTTGAGCCCTCACTTCCTCTAATTTTAACAATGCATTAATTCGATTCTCCAAAGGGGGGAAGTCCTCTTCTTGTATTTTCTATGATAGCTGCAATGAGGGAAGAAGAATATGTGGTGACAGAATTGCCTCTCTGTCGTAGATGAGAAAGAAGGGAGAGTTGCCCACAACAGTTTTCAGAGTTACTCTATCAACCCATATTGCGTTTAACAGTGCATTATGCCAATTTTTATGGTTTTCAGATACCGTTCTCTTGATGATTTTAATCAGATTTTTATTAGTTGATTCTACCAATCCGTTACCTTGAGGGTAATAGATGGCAGAATATTTTAATTTAATTCCTTTTTCTAGAGCGAAATCACTCATCTCAAGAGATGTAAAATAGGATGCGTTATCGAATACTAGATAGTCAGGGATATCAAAACGAGTAATAATATTTGAATTCAAAAAGGCAATTACCTGACTGGTATTTACAACTTTTAATGGGGAAGCTTCGGACCACCTAGTGAAGTAATCTGTGGTTGTTATGATAAACTTATGTTGCTGTGAAGATGGCTGATTGATTGGGCCTATAATATCAAGACCCCACTATTGAAAAGGGGAGTCTAATGAAACATGCTGCAGAGGGAAGGCTGGTTTCTGTATCCGTCCGGATGCTTTTTGACAAATAACACACTTGCGACACAAGGCATGAGCATATTTAAAAAGTGTAGGCCAGTAATAACCTGCTCTTAATACTTTATGGGTAGTGGTATCTCCACCAAAATTCCCACCAGCTTCTCCTACGTGCAATTCTAATAAGACCTTTTCTGCTTCATCTTTCTCAAGACAGCGCATTAGTACTCCATCAAAATTTTTATGAAACAGAATACCATTAATCAACTGAAAGGAGGCAGATTTCAATCTCAGGGCTCTTCTTTTAGTGGAATCCAGGTGATGGGGGGATGACCCATGTTCAAGACAGAATTTTATATCATCATACCAGGGGCTAACAGGGTTTTGTGCACAACAGATTAAATTTTGGTAGTGTTGTCCTGGGTTTGACATATCATTTTCCTCTTGTTGTCCTGCCGCTAAGTCAGCGACTAACTTGCATAGCCCTTGACCTCTCACTATTTGTGCTGGGGTGATTTCTATGTCATACTCTTGTAAGGAGGTGACCCAGTTCGCCCTCTTTTCACCTAGTTCTTTCTGTACTAACGGATTTTTGACGGCTGGGTAAGGGACAATAATTTTTTTCCTAGATTTCAAAAGATAAGATCGAAAGTGCTTTACTTCTTTAAAAACAAAATAGGCTTGCTGATCTACTACTGGGTAATTAAGTTATGTGCCTTTGAAGGCTGAGCTCATAAAGTCAATTGGGACTTCATTGTTTTCAACGTTCTTTTGAGTTAGGACAGCAGCGTAGGAGCGGTCAGAAGAAAATGTGTAGAGAGTGAAGTCTTGCGAAAATTCAGGGCTCATCAGAGAAGGAGCGTCTATTATGGCCTTTTTTATTGAATTAAAAGCTTGATTTTCTAAGGGTCCCCAATGATATTGTACGTACTTTTTTATTAAGTTCTGTAAAGGTCTCACCATTTCTGAAAAACTGGGGATGAATCTCCTGACAAAGTTTATCTGGCCTAAGAAAGAATGCATAGACTTTTTTGACGAGGGAGGGGGGAGTTTCAAGATGACTTGAGTCCTTTCAGGGTCGATAATCATTCCTTCGCTTGATACAATAAATCATAAGAGCTTACCTTGTTCTACTGCGAAGATAGATTTTTTAGGATTCAAGGAAATGTCGTACTTATGACATCGCTGTATAACGGATCTTAAATGAGCTAGATGATCAGATTTGTTTTTCAAGAATACAGTAACGTCATCCAGGTAAAATACGATAGATTTCTTTATTAAGCCTCGGAAATCGATTTCCATTTCTCTCTAGAAAGTGGCACCAGCATTAATGAGTCCAAAGGGCATTTTCCTATAAGCGTAGGTGCCCCATAGAGTGTGGAAGGTAGTTTTAAGTTGGTCTAGAGGAGACATCAGGACTTGGTTATACCCTAAAAAACCATCCAATAAGGATAATATTTCAGAGCTAGATACCTGTTGAAGGATCTGTTCCATGGGTGGGACAGGGTAGTTGTCTTTATCAGACGCTCGATTAAGATTTCGGAAATCGACGCATAGTCAGATTTCACCACTCTTCTTCCGAACAGGGACAAGATTAGAGACCCATTATGTGTGCCTAACTGGGAAGATTATCTTAGCGTTCAGGAGTTTATTTAATTCTTTTTTGAAAGTTGGTTCGAGTTTTGGGTGCATTTTCCTTAACTTTTGTTGAAAAGGTAAGTTTTGGGGTTTCATAGAAATAACATGTTGTATGATGTTAGGATCAAAGGTTTTTAGGTCGTCATACGTCCAAGAAAAAACATCTTTGAATTCCTTAAATAATTTAATAAATGTCGCTTTCTCTTGTTCAGAACACCCCACCCCTAAATTAATGCACTGTGGATTGTCTTTAGTTCCCAAGTTTAATTTCTCATACGTTAAAGAGGAACTATTTGTTTTACAGTTCACTGATTTTTTGAATTTGTCTTGAAGATCATAAAATTTTTCTAATCTAACTACAGATTTAGGGATAGAATTTACCATGTCCGATGAAGATTCAGGAGATCTCGGATCTGGTATTACCGTGAAGTCACGAAGATTCTCGTCATGAGTACATTCGTCAATCACTGCGCCTTGGAAAGTTTCTTCCATATGTAGGAAACTAATAATTTGTTGATCATCATCGAAGACTCTCCAATTCGTGATGGTGTCGGGGACGAATGGCCTGAACAACAGTTCGACGGAGAATGCATTCGGGGACAAGCCTTCTGCAGGAAAGAGTTTTGAAGCTACATTAGCTAACAAATCGGCTTTCGAATTATTCAATCTAGGAATAGAATTTATGTTAAAAGCAGAAAACTTATTCATCAAATTCCATACCTCTGATTGGTATCTTTTAAGATGCGGAGATAAATAGTGGATAGAATTTTTTACCTGTCTAACCACAATTTTCGAATTGCCAAAGACAGTCAAATTTTGAATGTTCATATCTAATGCTTTCCTGAGGCCTTGCAATAAAGCCTCATATTTTTCTATGTTGTTTGTACATTCAAACTCTAACCTACATGCAATCAGGGTTTTGTTACCTGCTGGGTCAATAATCGCGCAGCCCGCACCAGCTCCTTCCTTGGATTTTGACCCGTCAAAGTAAAGAGACCATATTTGATTTTTGTCGGGTGCATGTGACCATTGGGTGGAAGCTGTTGGTTGCATATATGTCACAATTTTAGACTGTTTCTCCAGGTTAGTGATAGCAGAAGTTTCATCCATGAAATTGCCGAAAAAGGTATCCATCCCTTGTATTTCGGGTGAATCGACAGAAGGTGTAAATGGTTCATTGTGGTCATTTAAATCTGTCACTGTGAACTTTAGGTAATGTTCATGATTTACCTTTATTCTGTTGGGCTTTCCATTCTCGGGCAGCCACAAGTGAGACCAATCTGTCGCGAAATAGCCGTGTAGTTGTTCTGACCAGTCTCTGCTTAAAAACAAACCATAAACTTCTGGAATATCAACAACAATAATATCAATCACTTGATGAACTTTGGGGTTAGACGATAACCTTATAAGAACATTCCTTAATTCGCCTATAACTTTAACACTAGTTCGATCAAGTTGGATGATCTTTAAGGTGGATGGTTGAACTTCAGCATTAATATTCTGACACACAGACCATGGCATTACGTTGGATGATGCTCTTGAATCTACCATACAATTGTGTACGTTCCTATTGAAGATTTCAAAAGTTAACAAAAATGGAGGGATGTTTCTGCGAGTACTAATGGTGGAAGCTTGTTGCTTTTTACCTGTAGCCTCTAAAAGTAATTTATCTACATCTGTTACATTATTTATAGGAAGGTCTCTTTTCTCGTGAGGATCAGAAGTATTCTTAGCGAAGGCCTTTTGAGGAACTTTTGGGTTGTTTTGAAAACTTTTGTTACTGCCTGGATAGTCGTTTTTACTGTTCTCTGCGATATTTTGTAACATTTTTTGTAGCAGAAATGAGAATTTTAATAATTCATAAACAGAAATGTTAGCCCTTAACTTTTTTAGATCTTCAACTAAATCATAATGTAAGCTTGGGTTGGCATAATTCTATTTAGTCTCAGTTGTTTTAGATTGTTTTGGGGGCAAAGTCATAGTGTTTTCAGAAGAAGGCTTGTTTGTTGTCTTACTCCTAGTATTGTAAGGGTGTATTGTCTCGAAATTAGCTTGAAAAATGCTATCCGAGAAGTGTCCAAAAATGTTCGGAGAGGATTCATCTTCTTCTACTGTCTATTGTTCAGCTAATTCCTTAGGGATCTCAGGAGGCATCAAGTTATCATGTGCTTCTAGAATTGTTTGAATAGCGAATTGCAGGCTTTCTAGATTTAAGCCTTCGGTATTTGAATTAGGTCGGTTGGTGAGAAAAGGCTTCCTAAATGGGGTTTTGTAAGGCCCTTTTCTCGAAGAAGCTTCTTCGGCCATCCTTTTCAAATCTATAACTTGATTTGACAGTTTTTTAATGACTTTTTGTAAGTTTTCTAGATCATAGTTTTCCGATTGCGTTTTGTTTTGGGCAGGTCTAGGGAGGATTTCGATTTTCTTTTTGGAAGATGAAATAGTCTCTATTTCATTGCTAGTAGTGTCTTTTAAGTTGAGGATGTCTTTCTCAATCTGACTGTCCTCTTCGAAGGCCTCTAACAACGTGGCTATACTTTGATGTAAGGCTTTCGTATAATATGCTATGATAAGATTCTCAGCAGGCATCGAATCTGTAGGGATTCAGTTCTTTAGTGTTAAGAATCTTTGGTTAAAGTCTTTGATTTTCTCTTTGGGGTTCATTCTTAAACTATAAATATCCATGACTAGAACTTCTGGGGACTTGTCGTCTCCAAACTTCTCAAGAAAACAAAATTCAAACTTCTCCCATGACACGATGGTATGGGGTTGTTGGGAAAAGTACCAGGTAGAGGCATTGCCCTCGAAGGTGTAGGGAAACAATCTACAGACTACGTCTTTGTGCTTGACATTACGGAGTCTAATGGATAACATAAATGTTTTGATGTGATCTTCAATGATCTGTTTAGAGTCCGAATCAAATTTAGGGAGCCACTTCTCCGGGTGTTTGGGTAAGGGATGCTAAGGCCCAGGTACGACCACTGCATCTTGGTTGAGCCAGGGTCTGGCGGGATTTTTCTAGTTGTCCATTGGTGTGGGTGGTGTTGAAGGCTGGGATGAGGAACTGCCTTCATCGGAGGATTATTCTCTAGAAGAAGAAGGGGATGAAGGAGGTGGTGAGGGTGGTATACCAGATCCTCCTGCTGTGGGAGTGAGGATTGGATCTGTAGGGTTTAAAGTGAGGTTAGTGCCTCCAAGTTGTTCTATGATATAAGAGAAATCTAATGGCTGATCCAAAGGTCGGTTTGGTTGTGTTGGAAGATTGATTGTTGTCATTGATGTCAACCCTAGTCATGGGTTTTGGACCGCAAGATTGATAAAGGTATTTGGACATGAAGGAAAATGCACATGCATATACAACACCCATGAATGGATAGTATACATCATGCTATTTTCGGTGGTATGTGGCATGTCACATGGATCCTCATGGTTGAGGAGAAATGAATTTTTGAAGATGACAAAGTGAATTGAAAAAGGAAGTACATGTAGGCCCTGAAAATAATTAAAGAAAATAATTGCAAAATAAGAAAGTGTCAGGTCGGCCCTAATGTTAAAAGGAAGTGACATAAATGGTATAAATAAATATCATTATACATTCATTTTATACAAGTCTAATTTTAGAGGGAAGAAGAAGTAAAAGAAGGCCGGATTTCAAGGGAGGATGAAGTCTTTTGGTGATGTGTTCTAAGGTATGTTAATTTCAGGTCATCTTACCATTTTTTCTATAACCTTTTTTATAGAACGCTTCATATGGTGAAATATCTATGGTATTGAGAATACATATCAAGGTACCTCTGGTAAAAATTTCAGCTCTTTATTCACTATAATTATGGAGATACACTCTATGGAATAGAGGGTTTGTGACCAGTCCTGAAACTAGTCAAAAAAACAGGTGTTTTGGGTAAAACAGTCATAACTTTTTCATACAAACTCCAAATGTAGTGGGACCACTTCCATTGGAAATATTATGGACTTTAGTTTCTTGTGTGCAAGTTTCAGAATCAGATGTTAAATATTGAGCGCGAGGAATGCTTTACAAGTTGGGTCTTCAGAATAGACCAGAATTGAATAAAGTCTACCATTCTTTCTATAACCTCTTTTTAGGGAGGATTCAAGGAGTGAAAATTAGAGGAGTTTCAGAGAATACATTGAGTAACATTATCTATAGGATTAGAGTGCTCCAGGAATTGAATAATTGCAGAAATTGAAGAAGTCTCAGAAAGCATTATCAGGTTCTATGTGATGATTGGTTGATGGTGATGATTTAATGTAAATTTTTATTATCTCTCATATATTCTTGGGTGGAAGGAAGGGGCAAGGATAGAGAGTTCAAATATCTCTTGATATTGGAGGATTGTA
>JASDQU010687789.1:0-10548 GCA_032191745.1 Picea mariana
AAGGCCTTATATGGACTGAAACAAGCACCACGAGCTTGGTATTATAGACTGGACAAATTTTTACAAGACAAAGGGTTCAAGAAAGGTATCGTTGACAACAACCTTTACATTAAGTCTAAAGGTGATAATTTACTAGTTGTTTTGGTTTATGTAGATGATATTATTTTTGGCTGTACTAATGAATCATCTGTCCAGTGGTTTGCTAACTCTATGCAAACATAATTTGAGATGTCCATGATAGGAGAATTGTCATATTTTCTTAGTTTACAAGTAAATCAGAGTTTTGCAAGAATATTTATCTCTCAAGAAAAATATTTGAAAGAGATGTTGAAGAAATTTCAGATGGAGGATTCCTCTCCTATTAGAACACCTATGGTGGTTGGTTGCAATCTTAGTAAAGATGATATTTCACTGGATGTTGATCAAAGGACATATCGCTCTATGATAGGCAGTCTTCTGTACATCACAGCATCCCGTCCTAATATAATGTAAGTTGTTGGAATGGTAGGTCGTTATCAGTCTGCTCCTAAACAAAGTCATTCGGTAGCTGTCATAAGGATATTCAAATACTTGAAGGGAACAATGACTTATGGTCTGTGGTATCCCAGAAATTAGAATTTTTAGTTAACTGCTTATTCATATGCAGATTGGGCAAACTGTGTCGTTGAGAGAAAAAGCACCAGTGGAGGAGCATTCTTCCTGGGCGACTCATTAGTAGCATGGCTTAGTAAAAAGAAAGGATCTATTTCCTTATCAACTATATAAGTAGAGTACATTGTTGTTGCTACCTACTGCACTCAAGTTTTATGGATGATACAAACTCTTGTAGATTTGAAGGTAACTTACACTGATCCCATTCCACTTCACTTTGATAATACCAGTGCCATCAGTCTCTCTAAGAATCATGTACTTCATTCAAAATCTAAGCACATACCAATAAAAGACCATTTTCTCAGAGACCAAGTTACAAACAGAATTGTTCAGATGAATTATATTCCTTCCATAGAACAGATAGTTGATATCTTTACTAAACTGTTAGCAGTGACCCCTTTTGGATATCCTCATCAAAAGTTGGGGGTTATAACTTCTTTCATCTAATATGTTCACCTGGTCAGGGGGAGTCCTTATTGAATATCTATTATATTTATAAATTACTCATAGTTGATAGAGGGACTATGTTCTACAATAGCTCAGGCGGAGTGTGTTTCTTCTTTGGCATTGATGTCAAAGGGGGAGAAAGTGTTGTAATTTCAAGGATGCTACAGTCAAAGATGTTACATTGGTATAGTTGGATGTTCTTTAGTAATTTCAAGGATGCTACAATGGTATAGTTGGATGTTCTTCAAGGTTGCCATCAATGTCAAAGGGGGAGATTGTTGGCATATTTATTATGGGCAGACAGAAGGCAGAGTATTTGTTTTTCATTGATGGAAAGCTCATCCCGATGATGATGAACAATAGAAAGTGGCAAGACCTGCAGTGCAACGATGATCTCATGGCAGAAAATCCTGAAATGCGAAAGATCAGAGCATGTCAAAGACTCCATTTTGGAGTTTCACAGACCAAGAAATCAGAGTTTTGGATACCAGGAGTTGGAAGTGTAGAAACACTCCACCACAAGAGTACCGAAGTCGTGAAATATGAAAAGCCTAAATCTCAAAATAGGCACACTCCATTTCGGAGTTTTGCAAATCAAAAAATCAGAGTTTCGAATACCAGGAGTTGGAAGTGTAGAAACACTTCACCATAGGAGTCCTGAAGTCGCAAAATGCGAAACGTCGAAATCCCAAAATAGGCACACTTCATTTCGGAGTTTCGTAGACTGAAAAATCAAAGTTTCGGATACTGGGAGTTGGAAGTGTAGAAACACTTCACCACAACAGTCCCGAAGTCATGAAATGTGAAACGCCGAAATCTCGAATCAGTCAATTAGCGAAGTAATCTTAGTCCTTGGATCAAGTATTGATCTAGACCGTTGATCAGACACGAAGAAGACCCATGAAGTTTCGAAATCACGATAAGATCTGGACCATTGGGGCCATAGGACACGTGGCGAAAGATCGTCATTTCGCTAACTGGAAAGTCAAAGGAATGGGGTTCCCTAACCTCTCGAACTCGCGATATGCGAAATCGCGAAATGCCAAAATGCGAAATCGTGAAATGCCGAAATGATCGAAGCTATTCCAACTAAGATCTTTCTTCGGAGTTTCAGGGATTACGACATGGAGCATCAATATATCTCATCACAATAATTGTCGAAATCACGAAATGTCGAAATGCGAAATTGCAACATGGAGTTTTAGGAATTTGCAATATGTGAAATCGCGAAATTCCAAAAGGGACTATTGTGAGTCTCAAAGACTCAAAGGGAAAAATGCAAAAATTCCGTCAGTCGTTCGATTGGGAAAATAAAGGATCAGCTTATGAAGTTTTGTGGACCATTGATCTGGATCCATTTCGGAGATCAAAACATGGAGAGTTGAGATGCTTCGCAACAGGAATTCGCGACATGTGAAATCGCGAATTTTTGAAATATGAAATGGGAAAGACTTTTTGTTCCTTGTAATCCAACGGTGTAGGTGAATTTGAATACGATTGGAGAGCTACTGTTTCACCTCACAGTTAATTGATCAGTTACGATTCAGTTAGAAAAACTGATTCATGATTCTTGATCGGTTGGTGATTCAGTTGTTGAGGGTGTGTGAATAAAATAAGATATGAGACGACTATGCAGGGCTAGCTATTCTGACTAAAAAATGAGTTGAATTGTAGAAAGGTAAAACTACAGTATGCGCAGTGTGAATAAAACTCAGAGATAAGGAACATAAGCTAAACAGAAGAGAAAAGGGGAAGAGAGCATAATGTGCACATATCAAAAAGCATGAGAAGGACAGAGAAAGAAAAGATAGAAAGAGACAGCAAGTCAAGCCAAGTATGAACAGAGCAGAAGAATAGTATAGCAAAGAATAATTGCATAACAGTGAAGAAGTGGTAAGAATTGATTTATCATATTCGTTGCTTATTCAATCATTTATTTCTAATAAGGGTGGTAGGGAGGTGCTAGGGAGGACTGTTGTCCTCAGAGGTTCAAGTGGGTGCTTGAACATAGGGGGTTGTAGCTACCATCTAGTTGCAGCCAGAGAAACCAGGGTGGCATGGTGGTGCAAGGGAGAACTATTGTTCTCTGTTATACAAGTTGGTGCCTGTGTGACTGGAAGTTGGTGCTTCCATCCAGTTGGTGTTGGAACACTTAGGGAGTTGTTGCTTCCTTCTAGTGGGTGCTAGAGAAACTAGGGAGTCGGTGCTTCCTTCTAGTGGGTGCTAGAGAAACAAGAGAGTTGGTGCTCTCAGCAAGCAACAACTTGTAAAATAGAGGTGGTAGCCTCACATTGAGTTGGTACTCAATTATAGATGATGTACAAAACTTAAAAGACTNGAAGAAGAAGAGGTTTTCTCCCTTTATGGGTTTCCTCATGAAAAACTGTCTTTGTGTATATCTTATGTGTGAGTGATGTTATTATTTATGTTTTCCATATGTAGTATAATAATGATGGTCACTTGGAGAAATATTAAAAATGGTTTAATTGTCAATATTGTTTAAGCACAGTGACAACTGATTCACCCCCCCTCCTCTCAGTTGTCTTAGTAATTTCAACAGTGGCTACAACCACCTAGTTCTCAGGCTCCAACATTAAGGAAGCTCGAACTCCCTAATTCTTCGGCACCAACCAGAAGGATGCTACAACCCCCTTTCCTTGACCCATCCAACTACCCTGAAATATAAATTTGAAATGTAGAAAACATGTCACTGTCACTGAATCAACCACTACCAATGTCAACATGTCACTGTCAATCTATACCAAAAGCCTCTAACAACATGTACCATGCATCAACCTTTACCTCATCCTATACCAACAACAAGTGCATCAACCATGCACCAAAATGATACAAATAACATGTCACAACAGCCTATCCAAACAACCTATCACAACAAACTATCTCATCAATCTCATAAACCAAATCTGATCTACTCACCAAGTTCATTCACAAAGAAAACTCTCAACCATATGCACAATATCATCAAGATGTGAATCAACCAATACTACTCACAAACATCAACAACATCTACCACAATCAATATGTGCTTCTAAAAGTATACCAATTCATAAATTCCACATCATCTATAAACCATGTGCCAACAATACTACTAGAAAGTGTCTCCAACCATGTACTAAGTATGTACCAATAATGCATAAACTATAGATAAAACTATGACTCGTCAAGATGTAACAACATCACCATACCATACATCTCATGTAAGTGCCAACTCATCAACTACAAGTCTCATCCATATACCAAAGACATATACTAAGGTATCCAACAAAAGTCTTCTAATAATACATCATACTATCCATGATCCAAATACCATAAGCCTTCACATCACACCATGTGCCACAACCTCAACATTATGTAGCCTCAAGCATGTACCAATTATATACCAAGACCACTAATCAAAATCGCCTCACAATGTATCGTAAGATATAAAAAGAAAACTTAGACATGCACTGGTAATCAGATATGCCTCAAAACATTCATTACAAAGAGTTCTACGCAGCCAATAGTTCCTATAAACATGTACCAATGATGTACATAAATAGATCATGGATATTCCTATAGCTAGTATCACATTACCATGATTTTCCTCATAACCAAAGTTCCATAACATCACTAATAAAGTACTCAACATAACCAACAATATACCATAACAAAAATGACTCAATCCACACACTAGTGTGTGTACCATGCATGTATGATATGCATCAATATTGTACCTCAAAACAAAACCATGTACCATCATCATACACCCTTAAACACAAGCATATACTCATACATGTAGCTTTATGACTGACCTAGAAAATTAGATCTTATGTGTCCATACATAAATGAGCTTTTGTAACCTATTCTAGCCCTTTTTCCCAACTTTTTCAGTTCCTCGCTTGTTGCACATTATGTATCAAGTGCGTGCCTCACTAGAAACATATAGGATTTTTCCCAACTAAGTTCAATAGGTGATAATAGGATTCCCTTTCTCTCCTACTTATACTTTCCAAGTGACTTCCTCTAGAAGTTTCCTTGTAATTGTTTTACTCCTTTCTCCATCTTCTAGGGATAACCGACTTTCTTTAATTAGTCAAATCATAACTTATTTACTCTCAACTAACTTCTTGTTGTAACCACTTTCTTATTTAATTAATTTATTATTGCAACAAATTTACCCATGATTAACTACTAGTTACAACCAATTTGACTAGTAAACTTCTTATAGGAGTTTCTATAATAATTGACTTCTTTGACCTTCTAGGGGCTTCTAGATAACTTAAAAGGGTTCTCCAACTTCACAAATCCATAACTCCCTAACTATGAGGAGTTATGTGACGTACCACATATAATGAGAAATAGAATGACATGTACTATCCATCCATGATAGTATTACCTACATATTCACTAATCTTCATGTCTTAATTCCTCAAACAAACTCGTGTTCCTTAACCATATCTATGGGGTTACCAAAATGTTCTATTGGGCATACTCAAGGATTGACATCAATATATAAGGTTTGGAATCAATCTACAATATCAATCTCCAAGGGTTGACATCAATGACAACCAAATATCCAAACCGATTGTCTAATAGGGGGGGTTGCGCTACGAAGGGGGAACGACTAGAGATATGCATGGGGGAGAGGGAGGAGAAGCACTCGATTTTTCAAAATAATGTGAAGAAGACATAACATTAATTAAATGGTTCTTAGGATTAAGATAGATCTTACCGAGAGGATAACCTATAGATATGGGAGATTCTGGAAATGAGAGGAAGTCCTATTTCATCACTTCTTGAGTTGGACACTAATATACAACATCATTCCATGTTGTGACCTTGGATTTTTGGACCCAAACATTTTTATTCCTAGGTCTCGCTAGAATTACCTTGCTACAACTATTCTAGAGATATTCGGGTTCGTGCCATAAGAAACAATGAAAGGGTAAACACAAATAATCAACCTTTTTTCGTTAGATATAATCCCACCACACCAATTTGAGATATACTATGAGACCATCGCAGAGGTCGAATTCAACTTGAATCTAAGCCCAATGAAGGTCCTACCTAGAGTCCCAAGATTGTTCTAGACCATACAACTTCCCTAGTTTATTTCCTATGACTATCATAACTGATTTTGTCCAAAATACTAGCAGGAGGCTAGGTAAAATTGTTGATACCCATTTTGTTTGCACCAGATCCCGAACTAGGCGGAAGTCGATGGCCCATTTCTAGAGAACAATCCCACAAGGGCCCCAACTTCACTCTCTCCACAAAATAGATTCTACGTTATCTTCATAGTGGAATTTGAGGCACAACCATCCACAAAATAGGACATGGAAGGTTAGCGAGTAACCTAGCTGGGTTTTCCATAAGCACTCCATCCATTCTTTCAGCAAAGACATCCTAACTATCTTTCAATATAACCTACCTACAATAATTTTACCCATAATGATGGAAATTCCTCGATATGAACATCTTTTCCAATTACCATAGAGACCTTTCCTATCCTATATTTGATACACTTTTTTGAGATTCAGTGGAGATAGTATGGGAATGTCATGAATCTGGGAAGAGGGAGATCCACAAAATTGAATACATGCCTCCACAAACTTCTCCTTGACTTCATCAGTTGTGTATGAGATAGATGAATTGAAACTTCCTCGAGTGAAACCTAGGGGAGGGACTGGCACAAGCTTTCCATCCCCCACCAAGTGATTGCAATTTCATTTAATGGAATATGACTTTTCCATTACCTGATTGCATGGCTCGATCAAGGGTTTTGGGTCTCCCTGGTATCGGGCATGTCCCTCCTCTAAAAGTATATAAATTCCATATCTAAAAAAAAATTCATCCACGGGGTTCATATTGTAACCAAAATAAAAAAGGCCAAAATCCATGAATGCAAGTATATGGCTCGATAGAAAAAGGGCGCATGCTGGTGTGAAAAGGGGTGGTAGGAAGAATAGGGCCCATATCACTGTGAAAATAAGATTAGAGACCAGGGGAACAGGGAATAACTCTAAGGTATCACATGACCTCAGTCCCAAAAGCATAGGTTAAAACTACAAAGCCACAATATTGAAATCTAATTCAATTATTTCTTATGATTATTAACTAAATTTTGTCAGACAGTTGGCTTAGGTTGATGGACAATTGGTATGGATTGTTGTTTATCATTGATTTCAATGATTAGAGAGTGATATTGTATATTGATGTCAACACTTAGTGATTGATTTCAACACTTGGAGAAAGCCATGTAGTGAATTCTAGTAGCACAAAGGTTTGGGTAATGGAGCCAAATTTGTTTCATGTATAATGGTATTAGTTTTAATATTTTTGAAGGTAACACTATTCTAGATGGATATTACATGTCATTGTATTTCCGGTGGTATGTGTAACTTCACATAACTCCTCACGGTTCAATATTTATGGCCATGAGAAGTTGGAGAACCTAAGTTTGGGTAATGGACCCAAGTTTGTTTAATGGATAATGGTATGAGTTTTGATATATTTGTAGGTAAGAATATTCTAGATGGATAATACATGTCATTTCATTTATAGTGGTATGTTGAATGTCACATAACTCCTCACGGTTAGAGAGTTATGGCCATGTGAAGTTGGAGAACCCCCATGAGTCATCTAGAAGCCCCAAAAGGTCAAAGTAGTCAAAGTGGTTTAAGAGATTTTAGAAGGTAAATAATAAAGTGAAGTTATGAGTGTACTATAAGTCAAAGTGACTACAAAATAAATTATTTAAATAATAAAGTTAATGGATAAATTTCTAAGTTGACAAGTGGTTAGAAGTGGGCTAAACCTAAAATAAGGAAAGTGGGTTAAGATGGTTAAAAGGTAACCCCTTGAGGAAGCTACATGAAAGTATAAATAAGAGGCAAGGCTCTATAATTTTAATCACACTTGATCATATTGAATATATACAAGTGACTAAGGTAACCAAAGGATATCTAAGTCAAATTTGAGAGGAAAGGTGAAGTAAAGAAGGCCGAAATTCAAAGGAGGATAAATTATTTTGATGATGCTTTCTAAGGTATGTTATTTACAGGCCATCTTACCATTTTAGCAATAATGTTTTTAATAGAATGATTCAGACCGTGAAATTGGGAGGATGTTGAGGAATCATATCGAAGTATCCGTGCTACACATTTCAACTTCTTATTATTATTGTAGCTTCCTTCAGGGGGGGGGGCAGATTAGAAGGAGGTTGTTGGATCTATTTGGATTTGAAATATTCTCTTTAACTAGTTAGTCCTATATTGGTGTGTGGTTGAGCATTTCTCTCAAATAGTTTTTGGTGTGGTTAAGATAGTTCTTCCATTTTAAGCCAAACATTTATGTATTTATATGTGTACTATTACATTGATTTAATAGAGAAACTCAACACAATTTTGGTGTGTGAAATAATGAATACTTTCCATTTTCTCTACATGGTATCAAAGAAGAACAAGGCTTGATTTTCTTAGGAACATGCTAGATACAGAATGTTAATTTGTTGTAGGAGTATATCAACATAGGAGAGTAAATTGTTGTTGTGAGTGTAGCTATGGTTTGTCTATGGAATTATTTTTGTGTTACCTTGGTTTGTTCATAAAGGGAACTGATTCGATACTTGTTGTCTAAGGAGAGGAGATGTATAATGGGAGAGGTTTCATGGAAGAATGCACTAGCAACTGAAGGAGATCATTAAACTGATCAAAGAAATAAATGACCACCCAAAATCTTTGAGTCAGATTGCAACTATGTGTGACATGTGTAATGATCTACTCGCATAGTGCATTGTCAAGAGGATTACGTTTTTTAGTGTACATCAATTGATGAAGGGGGAATAGGTTAGAAGGAGAGAAGATCATCCATGGTAGACTCTAATTATTTTATACATATCATCAATGAAGTGAACGTGCTCATGTTTCAATCACTCACAAGTGATATATTATTAGTGGTTTTGTATGTGTTCAGCCCTGGGGGAATTATTGTATGGGAATATCTTGTTGGTGTGGGAGGCACTAAGGATGGCACCGATGGACACCTGGTAGTTCTGAGGGGTTATGTTGGTTCAAATATAGGATCACATACACTAATTCTTTGTTTTTCTTGGTCATGACCTTAAAAGTAGATTATTATTATTATTATTATTATTATTATTATTATTATTATTATTATTATTATTATTATTCTTGAGCTTCACAGAACCTCATATTTGTCAATTATACATGCAAATAACATTTCAAAAAATATATATTCAACTAATTTCAATAGTTTCTAATAGGAGTCCCTTTCTATCCTACTTATACTCTCCAAGTGCCTTCTTCTAGAAGTTTCCTTGTAATTTTTTTACCCCTTTCTCCATTTTCTAGGGATAACCCAATTTCTTTAATTAGTCAAATCATAACGTATTTACCCTAAACTAACTTCCTATTGCAACCACTTTATTATTTAATTAATTTCTTATTGCAACAACTTTACCCATGATTAACTCCTAGTTATAACCAATTTGACTAGTAAACTTCTTCTAGGATCTTCTAGAATAATTGACTTTTTTGACCTTCTAAGGGATTCTAGATAAATAAAAAAGGGTTGTCCAACTTCACAAAGCCATAACTCCCTAACCGTGAAGATTTATGTGATGTACCACATATCACTGGAAACATCATGGCATGTGCTATCCATCCATGATAATATTACCTACATATGCAGTAATATTCATGTAATAATTCCTCAAATAAACTAAGGTTCCTTAACCACACATCTAGGGTTACCAAAATGTGCTACTAGACATACTCAAGGGTTGAAATCAATCTATAAGGGTTCAAATCAATCTACAATATCACTCTTCAAGGGTTGACATCAATAAAAATCAATTGTCCAAACCAATTATCCAACAATATGTTAATTTGGCATTGATGGAAACACCAACAATGATGGAAACACTTAATCATGACAATAATCATGCTCATGCTCCCTGTGATCATCGTTCCTCGTAAATGTTTCTATCTCCCCCCCTTTGAAATCAATGGCAAAGGGTATATCCCTTTTGGGCTTCTCCCCTTTACTAAACTCTCCTTGGGGATGTTCTCCCTGTCTTTATGCCTCTAAATACTCTCTCTCTTCCTTTGACAAAGGATTAACTCCCCTTGTTGATCTGACACTGTATCTTCTCTAACAAATCATGGTTAAAAGAACATCTCCCCATGTAGGTGTGTCTCCCTATATGTATGCTACTGCTATTCCTTCTTGGATCTCTCTCTCCGATGACTTCTCTGCATGTTGTTGTGTAGATCAATGTAGGTATTCCTATACCATATTCCTTTTGGATTTATTGTCCATTGGTACTTCCTCATGTAAATCAACTAACATATATAAAATTTATTCAATATTAATAATTCAAAGTTTAAGGATTCAAATAATGATATAACATTCTTTGAACCAATCCCT